>RCUC01148187.1:0-18134 GCA_003697995.1 Taxidea taxus jeffersonii
CTCTCCCCTCTCTCAAATAAATAAACAAAATCTTAAAAATCTTAAAATCTTAAAAAAAAAATTCAGTAAAGAAAAAAACCACATCTAACCCCGAGTGAATAAAGCAGGCATCTGGTATGTCTAAGACAGTCTCAGCTTTAGATGTTACAGTTTTCTGGAAGGCTCCTAAAGATTGAAACTCATCCAACCACCACACCTGACACCACCACGAAACAAAACCTTTGGCAAGGAGTGAACAGGTTGATGGTCTGTAAAGATTATTTTTGAGCCATGGCCCCTTCCAGGAAAAAAATAACATATTTATAGTTTTATATATTAGGTAGAAATTTGTCTATTAGTGCCATCATAGATAGAAGGTTTTGACTGTAAGCCATAAGTAAAACTATGATGTATGCCATAAGTAAAACTAGAAAAGCCCAGATCATTCCCATCTTCGCATACCTCTCTCCTTCCCTGCTCCAAGGTTAACATCTAGCTTCTTGGTATCTCCGGGATTCTCTTTCTCTGCAAGTCTACAATTCAGTACTGTCATGCCCAGAAAAGTAGACCCAATTAGGAGAGTTCATAGCACCTGCATAATAATAAAGCACACACTACGATGTAGTAAGCATTATTCTAGGCACTTCATATGTATTAACTAATTTAATGTCTACAATACATAGCCACTATTATTTTGCCCACTTTATAGGTGGAGAAATTGAGGTACTGACATGTTAAGTTACTTTCACAAGATAATATGGTTAGCAAGTGGCAGAACCGGGGCTTGAACTCCTTGGTAGTCTGGAAATCAGACTGTGTGCTCTTCATCTGAAAATGTTCTGGATGAGTTACATCAAATCTTCAGTTCTGGTTTGATCATGAAATACAATCAGATACTTTGTGAGCTCCCATGTCTGAAGCTGGCTGGGAAGCAGACATCCTCCAGTGTGAGAGCTCCCTCCGTGCTGAGACCCTTAGGACAGAACTGTCCAACTCATGTGGCCTGGCATACCCATGCCATCCAGTACTGTGTTACTGACCCCTGTGTCCTCCTGAAAGTTGGGAAGGCCCTATACCTCCAGGCTAGTGACCTTAAGCCTTAGACTTTCAGGTTTCCTTGACATGGTTGCTTGGCTCAAGTAGAGGGCAATGAAGAATTCAGAGATACTGTTACTTAAGTCAGTGCCTCCTAAAATACAGTTTTTAGATCTCTGGGGGTCCCTGAGATCCTTTCAGGGGTCCCTGAGGTCAAAACTTTCTATAATAATACTAGGATACTATTTACCTTTTCCACTGTGGTGACATTTGCAGTAATGGTGCAAAAGCAATGGTGGGTAAAACTGTTGGCACTTAAGCATGAATCAAAGCAGTGGCCCCAAACCATTTGTATTCTCCATCGTCCAGTTAAAAAAAAAAAAAATCCAGTTCTACTTAAAAACATCCTTAAGGGGCACCTGGGTGGCTCAGTGGGTTAAGCCTCTGCCTTCGGCTCAGGTCATGATCCCAGGGTCCTGGGATCGAGCCCCACATCAGGCTCTCTGCTCCACAGGGAGCCTGCTTCCTCCTCTCTCTGTCTGCCTCTCTGCCTACTTGTGATCTCTGTCTGTCAAATAAATAAATAAAATCTTTAAAAAATAAAAAATAAACAAACAAACAACAACAACAACAACAAATCCTTAGAGAACCAGTAAGAAGGATTTTGTTAAATCTCAACCCTTGAGAACACATCTTTTTAGTATTCTTTGTGGTGAAGGAAGTACACAGAAAGTACTTTTGCTATGCACCAAATATAATGGTCATCTTAAGGAAAAGCATTTGTGCAGTTGTTTGAGTTGCTAGCTGAACTAGCCACTTTTATCATGGCATCATTTTTATTTGAAAGACTAAGTTACAGGTAAACTATGGTTTTGCAGACTGGGCAGACATTTTCTTACAATGTTCCACAGATAGTTTCTTGAAAATGAACCAAGTAAGACTTGATTTCAAGGAAAACAACTCAAAGTAATTCATTGCCAGTGATAAGACTTGAGCAAATAAGTGAAAATTAGAATTTTGGAAAATTTGTTGCTGCCATCATAAACTCGACAGCCTTCAAATTTTTTTCTGATGAGACCAATGGTGATATTAAAGAATCTAATGCTTTGATATTATAGAATGAAATGTGGCAACATGTAGAAGATCTATGTAATTCAGTCAACCAATATTTTCCAATAACCACTGCATAAAGATCCATTTAAAGCTCAAGAAGGAGGGGTGCCTGAGTGGCCCAGTCAGTTAAATGTCTGCTTTTGGCTCAGGTCATGATCTTGGGGTCTTGGGATCAAGCAATGAATCAGGCTCCCTGGTTGGTGGGGAGTCCACTGCCCCATCTCCCTCGCTCCTTCCCCTGCTCACACACACACACACACACACACACTCTCTCAAATAAATAAAAAATCTTTAAAAGAAAAGTAAAGTTAGATAGGAGGATGTCCCTGTCTTCTATTAAGCCAGATGTTAAAGTTAATGGAAGGGCACCTGGGTGGCTCAGTCAGTTAAGGATCTGCCTTTGGCTCAGGTTATGATCCCAGGGTCCTGGGACAGAGCCCCACATCAGGCTCCCTCCTTAGCAGGGAGTCTGCTTCTCCCTCTCCCTCTTCTTCTCCCCCTGGTTGTGCTCTCTTGCTCATGCTCTCTTTTTCAAATAAATAAATAAAATCTTAAAAAAAAAAGATTAATGGATTTTAATAATAGTAGTCAAAAATACACTGATACTGTCTCAGATTCTACATTGTAACTAAGAGTTTAAAATCTACTTCTTGTCAAAAAAAATTTTTTTTAATTCTATTTAAATTTTTAAGGATAGCTTCAGGTTTACAGAAAAACTGAAAAGATAGTATAGGTTTTCATATACTTCCAAATCCAATTTCCCCTATTATTAACATCTTATGTTAGCACGGCACATTTGTTACAATTAATAAACCAATATTGATATACTATTAGCTGAAGTCCCTATTTGGTTCAGATTTCCTTACTTTTTATCTAAGGTCCTTTTTCTGTTCCAGGATCCCATCAAGGATACCATATTACCTTTTAGTCATCATGGCTCTTAGGTTCCCCTCTGCTGTGACAGTTTCTCATAACTTTCCTTATTTTTGAAGTTCCTGAGAGTTTTAGAGAGTACTGGCCAGTTATTTTATAGAATGTCCCCCAGCTAGAATTTGCCTGATGCCTTTCTCATGATTAGACTAGAATTATGGGTAATGGGAGACAGACCACAGAGGTCAAGTGCTATTTTCGTCACATCATATCAAGGGCATATCTACCAACATGAGTCATTGCTGTTGATATTAACGTTGATCACACTTGTTTGAGACAGTGTTTGTCAGGTTGCTCTAACAGAAAGGTACTCTTCCCCCCTCCTTCCCATACTGTGCTCTTTGGATTGAATTTTCATGTAGCATCAAAAATGAGCACCCACAATTATCTGATAAGGCTATTAAAATATTTTTCCCATTTCCAACTATACATCTGCATGAGACCAGATTTTCTTCTATACTTCAACCAAAAAAAAGTATCATAATTGATTGAATGCAGAAGCAGATAGGAGGATGTCCCTATCTTCTATTAAGCCAGATGTTAAAGAGCTTTACAAAAAATATGTCACTCTTCTTTATTTAATTTAATTTATTTATTTATTTGACAGAGATCACAAGTAGGCAGAGAGGCAGGCAGAGAGAGAGGAAGGGAAGCAGGCTCCCTGCAAGCAGAGCCCAATGCAGGGCTCGATCCCAGGACCCTGGGATCATGACCTGAGCCGAAGGCAGAAGCTTTAACCCATTCAGCCACCCAGGCACCCCTAATGTCACTTTTCTTAATGAATTATTTTCACTTTGGAAAATATTTTTCTCAAAAGTGATATTCATGCTACTTTGACAGGATGAATATAATGGGTTTTATCATTGTTATTTTAAATCAATTATAAATACTTAAAAATTTTCTCAGTTTTAATTTCGAATACATAGAGTAAATATTAAGAGAGATAACCCACATAGACAAAACCTCTTTGGGTTACTCAATAATTTTTAAGAGTATGAAGGGGCTCTGAAACCAAACAGTTTGAGAACCACTTGCTTTAGGGTTAAGCTTTTGTAGATCAAACATGAAAGAACCCTGTTCAAAGAAAGTGAGCCAAAACCGAATTCTAAAGGCTTAATGAGTAAACTGACTATACCTAAATTTTCCTTATTGAAAAATGTAATTTTTACACCTGCAGAAAATTGTTTCCTCAACTGATAACTGTGCTCACAAGTAACTATTTGCAAGAGTAGTTTGTTATTTGTGTCTTAAAAATAATGACAGGTAGCCAGGTGTGTTTGTAAAAAGTCTAAGCAGAGAAATATATCAGTTGATGCATATGCATGGGTATACACATGTTCACTGTCAACTTCTTGTTTATTAGTTTTTTTTTTCTTTGGTTATTAGTATTCAAGGAATGGAGATCCATCAGATATGTGTTTTGGCCTTAATTTCTCCATTAATCTTGATTATATCAAAATAGTTCATATGTGGTTAGACATAACTGTATCTAACAGTATCTCTCGGGGAATTGTTAAAAAAACATTTCACTTCTCCATCTCTATTTTATGCTTTATTTCTTTTCATGTATTCCAAATGAAACCACCGGTTGGGAACTACTTCTGATTTGTGTCCCGTGCTTGGTACACTCTCAGTCAATACTAAAGGATGAATAGCTTTTATCTCTACTATTTGGCCAAGAGTCAAGGCTGATGGTGTCTGGATGCCAACAGTGGTGATTAGCATCAGGGAATAAGGGCATTAATCACCAGCACTGAGGCAGCCCAGGAATCTCCCTGGCCCTTCACCTTCCCAGCAGCAAAACCATGCCTGCAGCATTGCTGATCTGTGTGTGCCGTTTCCCAAATACGCTGAGCTTGGGCAATACCATGTCCAAATAAGGCAGTTTGCCTGGCTAAAGCATAGGGGACAAGTATGGCAGAAGTGAGATGACAAAGAGTTTAGTAGACAATGGGTCAAATCCTTATAGGGAGGATGTGAATCCAATGTCAAAAATTATCCCTAAATCTTTTTGTCTTCTCTTTTCATCCGCACATTCCTCATCAACCCTTAAGTTAAATAACCTTGGTGTTGAAAGACATCTTGAAAGTTATTTTATCCACCTGTTCAAGCAGCACTGAATCCTCCTGACAAATTCTAGTCTTTTAGCTGCCTTGCAATGCCAATTTGCAGGATGCAGTTAGAATGGCGTGAGAAGGAACTCAGGACACATGCCTTTAAAAGTAAAACTTCAACACACATATCTGGACCCAGCCTGCTTCACATGGGCCCCGAGAATTATATAAAAAGGGTAGAATAAAATCTTGTGATTGACCTATACCAAAATTTGATTTACAAAGGTAAAATATACACTAGCAACCTTTTGCCTGAATTTATTTAATTGTTCTGAATTGTTCTGAAACTTTGTAAATAAAGGAAAGAGAATTCTCTGCAACAATCTTCTTCCCAACCACCTCCCCAGAGTAGACTATGAAGATCTGGGCCCCTGAGTAGTGGTCTTTTCCTGACAGTAAAGCATCTCCTGAAATAATAAACATATAAAAAATATAAATATTCAGTGTCTGCTCCAAGAGACCATCTTTGCCCAAGATACAACAGGTCTATCCTTCCCCTTTCCTCACGAGGTCCCCTTCCATGGAAGAAAGAGGAGCTTCATCTTTTCAATATACAAGATTTTTCTCAAGTTTATTTCTCAAGCAAAGGAAGTAAAACTTAAATGGAAGCCTTAGCAGAATTTCAAATAGAGACAATAGGTTACTGGGACCTTGAAATTGACCCCACAGAAATGCGAAGAAGGGTCCATATTACACAGGATGACTTTCCCTACTACCAGGGATGACACTTTTGCCCTGTCAGAGGATCTTAGTTAATCTTAAACCTTACTGATCTGAAGTGCTTTGTTTCTCTAATAACAACTGCAGACAAGATTACAAATTTAAACTAGTTCTAAGTAAGTAAGTCATTAGCTTTTGAGAAAAGTACTCACAATATGGCTGGCAGTTATAAGACTTTCTCTTCCCCCTCACTGAAAATGATTTTTTAGTTATCTTAAAACGAGATAAGTCAGAGACCACTTACAGGATGATTGAGAAATTGCGCTTCAAGTTATGTTTAATTTGGATTTGGTTGTCTCAAGATTTACAGTCAATAAATATGTTGAATGGATATTCAACATATTTAGTAACGAGAATCCCAGAACTTTCAAAAGACAGAATTCGGGGTGCCTGGGTGGCTCGGTGGGTTAAAGCCTCTGCCTTCGGCTCAGGTCATGATCCCAGGGTCCTGGGATCGAGCCCCGCATCGGGCTCTCTGCTCAGCGGGGAGCCTGCTTCCCTTCCTCTCTCTGCCTGCCTCTCTGCCTGCTTGTGATCTCTGTCTGCCAAATAAATAAATAAAATCTTAAAAAAAAAAAAAAGAAGACAATTCATATCAATACTGAATTTGCAACAAGGTCTTTCTCATTTATATGAATGTACGCGTTATATATATTTCTTTCCTCTGTTGAATATATTATTATATAATACAGATGTCACAGTTACAGAAATTCGCTTTGTCGCCCAAGTAGATCAGAAATGGCAACCACAGGTGGGCAATGAGTACAAGGGCTAGAGACTCTCTCGCGTCGTACTTTCTTGGATCATGGTAATAGTACTTCGCTTTCCTTGCCCCACATACTAACCTCACCTCAATTTAAAAAAACTCAATTCTCTTCTGGGTGACATTCACAAAACATCCCTCACACTGGTTTCTGTGCTGCTTCCGGCAACAGTCGACAGTCCTCTCTGTACTTCCAGCTTTGCTTTAGCATCCTTCTGAGTGCAAATGTCGAGCCAAGGCCCATAAAAGGCACGTGACATATACGGACGAGTATTTCCCGTCGTGAGACTGTTAAATGAGTTCCGAGTCTGTGAACAGTCTTTTAAAATGTGAAACAGGCAGAGAGGAAAATATGAAGTATTTTAACATGTGAAAAGGCCAATGAGTCTGGACGTGTCTGGATACTTACTCTCTCACACAGCTCTTTAAATGTGCAGTCGGCAACAGTTCCACAGGCTTTATTCAGTCGCAGCTCTCTGCCTTGCACTTTTAGAATCCTTGGTCTAGTTACTATGGGAACATGAACAAAGACTCAATCTTGTCTGGATAATTACTATAAAATTCATCTCTTACAGATAGGAAATGCATAGCTTGATGAATAATAGCACATGATTCAACACATAAATTAGACAAAATGCTGATACAATGACTGCCACTTGAGCGTGGCATCAACCCGTATACAGCAATGGAACTTATTAATTGGTCAGTGGAGATTGGGCATTGTGTTCTCAATGTATTCTCTTTCAAGAGAAATTAACTTACGTACAATCATTTTGTTTCTGAGCCAGCTCATCAAACAACTCATCCATGACAGCCTCCACATCAGCTTCACTTGTGCTACAGTGAAAAGAATAATAGAATATGAAATTAATAACACTTGAAGCCAACATCAAACAGCTGCCTGAGCCTGCTTAGCTTTTTGCCCATAAAAAACGAGAACAGGATGTTATGCTCTAAATACAAACATTAGATTTAGAATACACTTAAAAGCAGAGAATATTAACTCTCAGGTAGATGATTCGGCCTTATTTGCATACACTGAAAGACTTCTGTGCTTCTGGCTGTTTCCAGTAATGAGACGATACAGGCAGAGTAAATCCATTAATACTATGTGTACACAATGAGAAGAAAGGCTTCTGGCTCTCTCTTGCATGCAAAACAAGAGCAAATAGACGAGGCAGTCAAGCATCCAGCAAAGTATCCTTTGAAATCTCCACGGAGAGGGTACATGTGAAATTAAATATTGAAGCTGCTTAAAAAAAAAAAAATCAAGTCAAGCAACTGACTGAGAGGATCAAACATCCAGAATTAAATTACCAGCTTCGAAATACCGAGTTGATCTGCACATCAATAACTTTATCGGACTTGGAGTACAGGGGCCATTATAGACCACACAGTTTCTCTCCCAAGTGTCCTTGTCAGAAATTCAGGAAAACTCTCTCCTTCTGCAATGCCTACCACTGCAGCTCCTACGAAGTTAGCCTCCTCAAAGAATCCTTTGTATTCTAATTACAAATCGCCATATGGTTTAGGGAACCCACATATACAAATGTGATAACACTATGCCCTTTCTTCCTATCACTTTTTTTTCAAGAGGGGTTTGAAATGAACTGTCAGTAAAATCAAATAACTGGCAGAAGAAATAAATGCCGTTAAAAAAGAACTTCAAATGTAAATGTAAGTCGACTTCAACTCTACATACCAACTTATAAACGATGACCTGCCGATATGCTTCATTTTGATACACAAAGCACTCTTATCTAGGGGGTGGAAGCAAATAAACTCAATGCTGGACATTCCCCTTAAGGAAGTCTTTTTGAAAACTAACATGACAAATCATTTTTTCTTTAAGTTCAAGCAAAACCAAACTCATTTCTCCCTTGAGATAATTACCAGGTGGCAGGCATTTAACACACAGGCACCTAATTCTTGAACTGTTGTACAGGCAAATGCATTTAAAATGCAGGATAGCACACAGTCACTATGAAGGGTTTGGAACTGTCACCTTCCAAGTGATAACCATTCCACCTCAAAGGATCTTAAAAACATCATCTGCAATGATTAACTTTGCAGGGGAAATGCTATTTGACTTAGGGAAAGTCTTGTATGACATCTGGATAGGGTAGTATTACAATAATAAAATGACACTACAGACAGAAAGTGATCATAGAGATAAAAAAATTTTTTTAAAGATTTTATTTATTTATTTGACAGACAGAGATCACAAGTAGGCAGAGAAGCAGGCAGAGAGAGAGAGGAGGAAGCAGGGCTCCCTGCTGAGTAGAGAGCCCGATGCGGGGCTCGATCCCAGGACCCTGAGATCATGACCCGAGCCGAAGGCAGAGGCTTTAACCCACTGAGCCACCCAGGCACCCTAGACAAAAAACAATTTTAAAGGTACAAAGAAACCATACAAGCCAATGTAAATGTCAGTGCCCATACCAAGCACATGTATGTTTACGTGGCTTTGCCAATATTATTCTTGGGAATTTATTTGAAATTGTCTCCACCTTGTCATGGTGGTGTAAACACACACAACTACTGGAGAACCAAAGGTACTAAAATTTTTAAGGGATATAAAACAGAAGGAGAAAAGCCAGCCACCCAGGTTATCTGCTGGCTTGCAGAAAGTTAACTTCTCCTTTGGATAGGCATGTTACCCGACAGAGGGGAAGAAATGAATTCTGAAAAATAACCAAGACAGAAACAGTTACATTTCTAAAAGCATATTTGGTGAACAAACAAAAGCTTACGAACATCCTCAATGGTGATTTCCCCTTTACACTGTGCTCTAATATACTATAATATTAAAATGTGGCTCACAAGACTTCAGTCAGGCTACACCTTCTATATCATCTATGTAATTATTATATGATTTCACTTACAGTGAGATTATATGTGAAATGGCATAATTATTTTACTATAGCAAAAAATTCTATATGGGGCCTCTGGGTGGCTCAGTTGATCTAGCATCTGACTCGGTTTCGGCTCAGGTCATGATCTCAGGATCATGAGTTTGAGCCCCATGTGTAGCTCTACACTGAGCATGGAGTCTGCTTGAGATTCTCTTTCTCAGGGCGCCTGGGTGGCTCAGTCAGTTAAGCGGCTGCCTTCGGCTCGGGTCATGATCCCAGTGTCCTGGGATTAAGTCCCACATCGGGCTCCCTGCACAGTGGGGAGGCCTGCTTCTCCCTCTGCCTCTGCCTGCCACTCTGCCTGCCTGTGTGCTCTCTCGGTGACAAATAAATAAAAAAATAAAATCTTTAAGAAAAAAAAAAGATTCTCTTTCTCTCTTCCTCTGCCCCTCCACCAGCACACACTCTCTCTCAAAAAGAAATAGATAAATAAATAAAATTCTATTAAATTATCATAAAAAGTTACCCAGAAGTTACAGCATGCAAAATAAACATTTTTACTGGTGTTAAGTGTACTAAAAAGAAATATTCGCAAAAAAAAAAAAAGAAAGAAAGAAATATTCGCAAAGTTGTTCATGTAACTTACAACTGAACAGTCTGTTATCCACCTAAGCCAAATTGTACTTGACCTCTGGGAGCAAGTTCTATTGACCAGTTGAAGGGCAGAAACCTCAGCTTCATATTGCCTTAGAAGTGGGAGGGGCTAGTATGTGTTTTGATTTTATTAGCTATATCCCTGTATTGACATGAGATAGATGAGGATGCTGTGAAAGAAATCCTCACCAGAAATGAACTTATTCATAATCCCTCAACCGCTACTTCAGGAGAAAACGCTAGGCTTTTCACACTCCACTCAGACAGATTTCCCTATTAAGGGGACTCGTCAGTCAGAGCTCATGAACTTTTCTGAAGGATGAGAATTAGGAAAGTGAAAAGAGAAATTAAAATTTACCTGTCCATATTAGCTTAAAAGATTCAGAGTTTTACTCATTATCCAGGTTTGTATCTGGTTTAAACAACTTTGAGCACGTTCTGTAATTCTACTTGAAAATTTAGATGATTCTGAACGACTTCCATGTGTCACACAGGGAATAAAAAAGCTGTACCAAATAAGCAACTGGTATGCAAGAGTTCACCTATATTACCCCGCCTTCTCATACAGTATTTGCTACTATCCCATTTTTACAGAAGAGAAAACTGAGACTCAGAGAATTAAGCCCTCACTTATCTAAGATCTGAATATAGAAACATTTTAAATTTCTGTACAACAAAGTATTATAAATAAAATATAGAGGCATATCAAACCAGGAAATGTAGTAGCAACATGTATGGCATATTATTATCAATGTATTAAAACTTAATACAATTTTAATAACACAAATAGAAAAACTGACAACGGTTCTGAAAAGAAAAATTGCATTTAAAAATAGCTCGATGGCCAAGAAGCCTATATAAAACCATTCATTCACTAGGGATAACAAATGAAAAGTAAAATCATGCAATACTATTCTTTTATCTAAACTGGCAGTGATGAGGAAAATCTAGAGCAAGTGTACTTAAGGGGAAAATGGACCCTCTTCACGTACTACTGGGAGTGGTATAAAATCGGTACAAGAGGGGCGCCTGGGTGGCTCAGTGGGTTAAAGCCACTGCCTTCGGCTCGGGTCATGATCTCAGGGTCGTGGGATCGAGCCCCGCATCGGGCTCTCTGCTCTGCGGACAGCCTGCTTCCTCCTCTCTCTCTGTCTCTCTGCCTACTTGTGATCTCTGTCTGTCAAATAAATAAATAAAATATTTTTTTAAAAATCGGTACAAGATTTCAGGGCAACCAAATAATATGTAACAAAAACATTAAAAACATGCATACCACATCACCCAGCTGTTCCGCTCATAAGGATTTCACCTATGGAAATAATAATGGTTAACAACTACAAGGATGTTCGTTGTGACACTTCTAACATCAAAAAAGTGAGGAAAAAAAAACCCTAATGTCCCACAATGGGGACTAAGAAGTACATTTGAATATGCTCACACAATGAAACATTATGCAGTTTTTGAGTACAACTCTTTCCTCTTGTCCTGGAACTGCAGTTAAGGTCCAACGTTGATGGCTAGAAGTACTTAGTGGCCCCAGGTTTCTAAAGAGAACCATCCTGCCACTAATGGCTGGATCCAGACTCCTGCCCCCATGGTTAAATTATGAAGAGAACCAGACCTATTCCAAATGCTACCCTCTCCTCCTCCACCAGCCCCTCCTCTTCACCACACCACAGTGTCTTTATAAAAGGGGAAAAGGAATCAGGAGTCCTTATGTCTAGTATCTGTGATAAGAGCCTTTCTCTCCCCTTCTTCCTCTTAGGACTTTTTCTTCAGGTTGACTTCTAGTTCCATAGTGTTATGGTCAGAAAAGATGCATGGTATGACTTCAACCTTCTTGAATTTTTTGAGGCTTGTTTTGTGCCCTAGTATGTGATCTATTCTGGAGAATGTTCCTCATGCACTTGAAAAGAATGTGTATCTGCTGTTTTAGGATGGAATGTCCTGAAGATATCCATTAGATTCATCTGGTCCAGGGTGTCATTTGAAGCCACTGTTTCCTTGTTGATTTTATGTTTAGGTGGTCTGTATGTTGACGTAAGTGCCCTCCCCTTAGGAGAGAAGAGGGTGATTTACCTTCCTCCAAAGACAAGTGATGGGAGGGAAGGGTTCTCTACACAAGTCACCTGGAAAGATTAGGGGAGTCTGAAAAAAAAAAAAAAGAATCTGGCATTGTTGTCTTTAATTGGATGAGTAGAACCTTGGTAAACTGAGAAATCAGAAGGTGGGAGGTGGGGTGCTATGCCAACATGAAGCAAGTTAGTTCTCACTAAAAATCCTCCAAAGATTTAGCACTGCTAGATATACTTGAAGTTACAGGTGAGGGGGGACAGGCTGGAAATGGGGGATCACTGGAAAATAAGGCAAAGGCAGTTCTTTTTTTTTTTAAGATTTTATTTATTAATTTGACAGAGAGAGAGAGAGATCACAAGCAGGCAGAGCAGCAGGCAGAGAGAGAGAGAGGGAAGCAGGCTCCCCACTGAGCAGAGAGCCCGATGTGGGGCTCGATCAGGACCCTGAGATCATGACCCAAGCTGAAGGCAGAGGTTTAAACTACTGAGCCACCCAGGCGCCCCCAAAGGCAGTTCTTTTGATGCCCTGCCTTTACCTGGACAGCAAGAGTCCTGAACACCTCCCCCACTCCAGCTGAAACTGGTAAGTTCATCATCTGGGTCAGTTTTAACAATGAAGAAAGGGGGAGAGACACCATACTGAAATCCTACATATTAAATAGTGAAACCAACAGTCCCTCCCTCTTCAGTATCCAGAACCCTACCGGCCAAAGTTCTACTGTAGGAAGTAGAAAGACTGAAGGAAATACTCCGGGGGAAACTGAATAGCCAAAAGGAAGACTTGCAGATACTGACATCTGGGATCTCTTCAATGGAAAATCTGACCTGCCACACCATCCACCACCTTCCAGTAAAGCCTACCCATCAGCAAAACCCTATCCATGCACACAGAACTTCTAATCAGCTTCTTAATGCTTCAATCTTATGAATGGACAACAAAGTATTTCTAGGAATTTAAGGAAAGCCTGTAAGATATAAAATAAAGATGAAAAGAGATAGAAAAAGAGGATCTTGGAGGAGGCAAAGACAATTACACTCTAATACACCTAAAGAGAAGAAGATGCATGCATAAACAAAGAAGGATGCTGTAAACGAAAAGAACAATTAGTGTGTAAGAAAGAGCTCTAAATATGACTGTTAAATAAATTCAGAAAAAGAATTAGAAGAAAAAGTTGAAGTGATCTTTCAGAAAATAGAACAAAAAGAACAGAAGCTAGAAAACAGAAGGGAAAATAGAAGAATGAGAAAACAAATCCAGAAGGTTCAATATCTAACCAGGAGAAGCTCCAAAGACTATGGAGAAAAAAAATTAAATTCTAAGATTAATTTAATTATTTAATTAATTTAATTAATTAAGTTATAAAATTAATTTTTCTAAGTTTCCTGGAACTGAAGAGCATGAATGTCTACAATGAAGGAGTCCAGTGGACACCCACAACAAAGAATGGGGGAAAAGGTTCCATTCCAAGGCATATTAGCAGGAAACTTAAGAAATCAAGAATAAAGAAAGAATATCCTAAAAGCTTCAAGAGGAACAACAGGTTAAATATAAAAGATCAAGAAACTGATTTGTATCCATTCTCATGAAACTTTGCAGCTGTAATAATGGAAGCACAAAGAGAATGGTAAGCGTCTAAAATTTTCTAAAAGGAAGTTATTGTCAAACTAACCATGCCAGGTCAAACTATCAAACAAGCAAAATAAAGACACTTTTGGGCAGGTGAATTCTCAAAAAAAGCTGTTTCCCATCCAGCCTTCTTCGTAAGATACTAGGTAGGCTGGGCTCTCTCAGAACAGGGAGAAGAATTCTGAGTCTAGTAGGACCTAATAAGCTCTACCCCCATTGGCCCTCCCGCCTATGGCAGCTGTTGAGTCCAGACAAAATACAAAAACAGGTGACCTGAAGGCACTAGTGAACAGAACTGAAGAGAGTGGACACTTGGGAGAAGGGAAAAACGTGGGGTGAATTACCCATTTTACAGCTTTCAGACTGAAGACAATCAAATCAGGACTGCTCAGGGCAATTCCAGCTCCAACAGAAAACCTGCAGTCCTGGCCTGAAGAACCAGAGGACAGCTGGGGGTAACCACACAGGTGGGAAATCCGGGGGAATCCCCACAATTGTTTCCAAAGTCCCGGAAGATACTAATCTTGACAATTCCTGAAATCATAAGTTATTCTGTATGTCACAATACTAATAAAGAGTGAATCACTTTTCCGTTACAGGGTTATACTAAAAGCTTCAGCAGTTTTCTATGAAAAAAAGGCATAAAAATAAATTCATGGGGACGCCTGGGTGGCTCAGTTGGTTAAGCGGCTGCCTTCGGCTCAGGTCATGATCCCAGCGTCCTGGGATCGAGTCCCATATCGGGCTCCTTGCTCGGCAGGGAGCCTGCTTCTCCCTCTGCCTGCCTCTCTGCCTGCCACTCTGTCTGCCTGTGCTCGCTCCTGCGCTCTCTCTCTATCTGACAAATAAATAAACAAAATCTTTAAAAATAAAATAAAATAAATTCATGGCTTATCACTATTACAAATCAATATACTATGACATATATTTCTATATTATGTATATTGTGATATATTTCAATAACATAAAAATGATCTCTACCAGGTACAGACTTTTGATAGTAGTAAATATTAAAAGGAAACATTAACACAAGATAAATGTAAGATAAGATTATTTTAAAATTTAAGTACCTCCAATATTTAATAGAGAAAAGTTATTTTTCAAATTAAAGGTTTTTAAAACACAGCATAATTATCATATCTGATAGTCCTGATCTCTGCTGGTTGACAACTATTCCAGATATAGGAAAATGTCATTTGCACTGACATTGATCAAATCATTAAGAGTGTGTCCTAAATCATTTTCAAGTTGGGCATTAGGGTACATACTGCTTTATATAAACTCATTTCTCTTATTAACATGTGTCTGGCTTTGTTTAGTCACTATTATCTACCCAAAGGCCCTATCTCCAAATACAGTCTCACTGGGGGTTTGGACTTCACCTATGAATTTTGGGGGAATATAATTCAGTCCTTAATGATGAGCCTTGGGGTGCCTAGGTGGCTCAGTGAGTTAAAGCCTCTGCCTTCAGCTCAGATCATAATCCCAGGGTCCTGGGATGGAGCCCTGCATTGGGCATCTCTGCTCAGCAGGGAGCCTGCTTCCCTCTCTCTGCCTGCCTTTCTGCCTGCTTGTGATCTCTGTCAAATAAATAAATAAAATTTTAAAAAGATAACGAGCCTTTGTGTAGTTTACAATTCAGGGTTACTATGCATAGGGCTATGTGAACATCCTAGCACATGCCTTTTGGTGAACTTTTGTATACGTGTCTGTTGGGTGTACAACTAGGAGTCGAATTACTGCTCATAGGGTATACCAACACTCAGCTTAGTAAATACTGCCAAGCAAATTTCCAAAGTGGTGGCAGCAGTTTACTCTCTTACCGGCATGTACAAAAATTTCAACTTGTTCCAGATCCTTGCCTACACTTCCTTTTTCCATTTCTTCCATTTTAGTAATATTAGTGGACATATTATAAATGATTTTAAGGTTAGTTGCCTCAAATCATTTTTGAAATGCATGAGGCACAAAAATATAAATATAATTTATACAGTAGTTAATCCAGAAGCATTTTCTCAGTAAGATGTCATTATGATATACATAAAATTTAAAAACCACTCTTAAAAACCCTAAGATCTCTTGACTTTTTTAAGTAGGAAATTTCAAGAACATAACATTATTGCAAAATTTTCACCTGGAGAAAATGACTTTAACCTCAAAACAGGAAAAGAATTTTAAAACGGAGGAAAAACCGGAGTAATGGGAATGAGTCTACGACTCCAGGGCCCTACTAGTCAGTTTTCCAGGGAAATAATTTAAAAAGGTAGCAACATTACCTTTCACTAAAAATCTATACTCAAAAATACAACCATGCCTGTGAAGCTCTGAAGCAAGACCAGGGTCAGATAGTTTTAAAGAAAAATCAAGTGTTTGGGAACACAAGACCCGCGGTTGGCAACAGGCATATGCAGAAAAGAAAGGTACAGAAAACACTCAAGGGTATCGATCATACAAAATACAAACGGCAATTAAAATTAGACCCAAGTTATAAACATAGTTTAAAATTATTCCAGCATAACTAGAAGTCAAGAGCAGTTGCATGGGAAAGCACTAAATTAAATGTGTTTGTTTGTTTGTTTGTTTGTTTGTTTCAGTGTAGAAGGGAAGCTAACTTCAGAGCTTTCTTTCAGGGCTACAAGAATAGCATGTCACACAGTGAGGAAGAAAACGTTCTGTTCAGCTTTGTGTAGTTCAATGTTAACCACAAAGTGGCCTATCTTAAGAAAGAGTGCCTTGGGGAGCATCAGTATGATCAGGAGCAAATACAGGAATTAAGCTCAGATGCTATGAACTTAGCCCCTTGCCTCTAGGAGAACAGAAACATAAGCTCTTACAACGGAGTAGGGATAAAGAATTTAAGTGACTTCCTTCAATTCTGGGTCATTGCCCCACCAGTGGGGTGCTACTATGTGGCAGAGTTCGGGGCGGATGAAATGTGAAACGGAAAATCTGCCTGCCGATAATCAAAAGTAAGAGAATTAAAGTCATTTCTGAAGAAAAAGCGAAGTCACTCTTTCCAAACGGTTTTTGTTCGGGGGGGGGGGGGGGTGGAGGGGATGGGGTCCAAGTGGAGTGTAGACTATTTTTCCTTTCTTCTGTAATGCCCTGGTAAAATACACCCATTTCACTGCTTCTGTCTCTTTTTGCTAAACTCAGAAACTGCAGTGGACGGGCAGGTTTCTATTTTCTGTTAAGTAGTACCACTGTGTCTTTAAGTCAGAAAAGCCCTGGAATCAACCACTGTTTTGTTGCCAGGAAATTTGGCATCAACTCATACAGGAAACCTGTGAGTACAGTACACTGGATTAAAAGCCTGATTGCTTTTGGAAGTATGAGAATCATGCTTTATCTCTCCATATTAAATTAGTAAACAGAGAGGAAAGTAATCAGTCATTCCAATTTTAAGAAAATTTCTATAGCTGAAACCAGGCACTCAACACAAAACTTAGACGGAGAAATAGAACATGTCAAAAAAAAAAGGCCTTATTATTGTTGGATCATTTGAAATTCTCAACAAAAATCCCAAAAGAAGTGGAGGTTTCTAGAAGAGGGTCACACATGAATTTAAATGGAAATTAATTTCTTTAAGAACCTCCCACTTCATTAGGATTGACTCAGAGGAACAGAATGCTACCCACACTTTGCCCCTTTATCCCCTTTTTAAAATCAACAGCTTGTTAGGGTATCAACAAGTAGAATAGGGTTGGCTTTCCTTGGTCCCTCTCTCTCCATGTTCTCTATTCCAGAGAGCCAAAGTTGATTCAACGAGGGAGAAATTTCCCCTTCCTCTTAGAGTTCTTGTGCCAAACTTCCCTGGCAGGGAGCCTTCTCACTCTACTGATTCCTTGTGCATTCATGCTGTACAGCTCTTTGTGCTCTCACCAAACATAATCTGGGGCTGGAGGCAGGTCTAAGATTAAGTTGGTTTATATTTGCCTTAATATAAAACAGACTTGGTTGCATTTCAAATCCTGTAGGTTTGTTTTACATAACGGAATCAGTTGTTAGAATGGATTTGGTCCTACTATTTATCTTCTCAATCATTCAAAGGCTTAATTGACTGTTGAGAGATCTATTTCAATCTCTAAATTTCCCACCGTTCTCAGTCACCTGGAGAGTAACTTACCTGGTTCCATTAATCTTGACCTGTGTATAATGCAGAAAGTGGCACCTAGCACCTTTTGCTCTCAAATTCCAGACCTTCACTCCCTCTTTTCAGCCCCAAACTCCATATAAAATTTCTACCGAATCTAAATATAGCATTTCCAC
>RCUC01148189.1:0-24409 GCA_003697995.1 Taxidea taxus jeffersonii
GAGAAGTTGCCCAAAGTAGCATGACCACAGAGGACGTCTCCATTTGAGCCTGTCAGTCCACAGCACTAACCAAAAGGGTCTGGTGATCACCACAGCTCTGCCCAAAGCTCAGGGGAGGGACAGATAAATGAGCTCTAATGCTACAGAACAAGACAGATACAGGGCGTTACCAGTAACATGGCCTGCTCCTGGAGCAGCTGCTGCTGAAGGATTTCCAAGTGCCGCTGCTCCTCTTCTAGCTGTCTCCTGATATACTCCTGTCACACAGAAATTACCCAGCAATCAATTTATCCAAAATGAAAGCATCAGAACCACCTGAATGGAGCACCAAGAGCCATTTGCCCCAATGGTCTTCAGTGGTGATTGACTTAGTGATGAATTTTACAAAGTGTATGGCGAAGGACTTTCCCCAATATCTTCAAATTGGCCAAGATCTAAAGAGTCTAACAAATGATGATATACACACCATTGTTATATACAAAGGTATCTGAAAATTTTTCTGTTAGAACACCACTGTTAAACACAAATGTGAGATTTCAAAGGACTATGATATTCCTCTTAAGGACAGAAGACTCCAGAGATATCAAGAGTTTAGATAAACCAGAGGATTCACATTGCTCCAGATGGTTCTTATAGTCATTATTTATAAGTAGCATGGACTGCCAATTTTTAAAACCCCAAACCAAAACCTGTCTAATATTAAAAGAGAATAAACATGATTTGTGTTTTATCTGATGACACAGAAGGTACAGAGAATGACTAATCTGAAAAGCCATACATGGTCTGTGGACAACAGATGCAGGTGATTTCTCATAAATGAACAGGCACAGGCTCTTCACAATGGGACTAGGACAGAGTGTGTGTGTGTCTGGGGGTGAGGGGAAGCCTATTTTCAAGGGGAAGAGAACAAGTCTCTGCAACAACAAAAACAGGTAAACACACCCAAAATATGTAAAGAGGAGAAATCCAACCTTGAAGTTGCATGTATATTTAAGGGGCTAGGACATTAAGAGACCCTTATCTAGGACCTCTAGAAAGCCCTCTGATTTTCTCAGTCTCCTCATTTGAGAAATGAATATCAAGAATATTCTCTTGCAACTCTCAAGATTTTTGTGAGGCTTAAACAAGACACAGACATGAAATAACTTTGAAATACAAACGAGAAGTTTCCTTCCTTATCAACAGGGAAAAAAGCCAACTACTCCCCCTAAGGGGAGTAGACTAAAGGATCTATGAGAAATTTTATTCTGAAATTCAGATTATGTCTTTAGAGTGTCTAATGCTGACCATCCACTTATACTATGGCACATACTTTAAAATAAAAACAGCCATATATCTGGGCTGGAGATAAGTTTTACTTCACCAACAATTCCGGTTGAGAGAATGGTGTATTAACACAAATCATGACATATATATTTCCTTAGAAACCGTTATCTTACAAAATAAATTTTGCCCAAAAAAGCCAATCTGATTCCAACCTGGGTCCCAAGCCCCATGCCTATTAGTCTAAACCTCCATGGCACATGCTATGCCAAACACTGCCCTCACTTGACATGTGGCCTTCTCCTGCAATGGCCGAGAAAGGAATCTGAATTCCAACTCACCTCTTCTTTGAACTAGACAGAAAGAACCATAACCTGGACCCAAAATTAGCACAGTTGGGGTTTTTTGCCTTCAAAACACAAGGACAACCAGGAAATTCACATCTATCCAAATCACAAAAGTCCTAACATATAACAAGCACACAGAATACAATTATGCATGTACAAAAAGATGCACATGTAATGCAGAATTGACACATTTCTCACAGCACTGTTAACACGGGGGATATTTTGCAAAAGAAGAAGGAAAGTAGAATGAAACTCCTCTGATGCTATTTTTTTTTTAAGAAGAGGTGAAGAGTATTGCTGTACACAAAAGCTAATGACTGCCATTAGAACATTAAAGATTAAGTATAACTCTCATACCCTCATCTCACCATCAAATTGCAAAAATCATCCCTAGGACATTTTAAAAAAATTTTTTAGGACATTTAATTTTTAAAAGCTCACTTTTATTTTTCTTTGCAGTCCCCAGGTAAAAATTACCATGTGGAAAAAAACCAAAACAACAACAAACCCCAAAACATACCATGGCCAACTGGCAAAGAATATCAATTAGGTAACAAATAGAACATATCACTTAAATTCTTATGAAGTACTGGTAAACATGCAGAGAACCTGAAGCATATGATTAGTATCAAAGACACTGGTTGAGTAATCAACTTTGGAAGTTAATACCATTGTTGGTAAGTATCTTAACTATGAATTTCAAGTATTATTTAAATCAGTCCCCAATCATATCTTTTTTCCTTTACCCAAACTTCATAAGAAAGAATGACTGATTCAAAGATGTGAGAGATGAGGAGGCTCTGAGGGGCTCACATGGATAGCAGAGACACAAAAGCACGGCCCGGTTTTATTTACACAGGTGTTCAGGGGACAGAGATTCAAAAAGACAACAATAGCTGGCATCAATAAAATGTTCTAAGTATTACCAAAACACAAATGATCTTTCTTGGCTAAACAAAACCACAATGTTAATAGTTTATTTCTAATGCTACAGAGATATACACTTCATTATATGCAAAAATGTTTATTACAATACTCAGCTATTGGATACTTCAAACATCTCTTGTGGTTGGTTTTTAATTTCCCTGAAGAAAGGCTAATTATCATTTTATTTATTAAATATGATATTTAGGGTTCAAAGCATTTAGGCCAAACCCAAGAAGAAAGACATACTCAGAAATCTTTTGGGTATCACACTGTTTGGAGACCACTCAACTGCTTTTAAGGTTTCTAAATGGAAAGATTTATCCATCATTTTTTAAAGATGAGAATTTATTGCTGTGCTTCCACCTGTGCTTCAGCATTCTGAAACCTCTGAAGTCCTGAGTGTGTTTGTTGTGCGTGCACAGATGTGTGTGTACTTTTTGCCCCAAATTCCCCAATTCTACTAGGCAAAAAACCTCACAGATTCATGCATGTAACATTCTTTTGTGAACTAACCTGTTCTCTTTCAACTCTCCTCTTTTCTTCTTCTGCCCGCCTCCTCTCTTCTTCTTCTTTCCGTCTTCTCTCCAGTTCCTCCAGACGCCTCTTCTCTTCTTGTTCCCTCCTTCGCTGCTCACGTTCTTGCTGCCTTCTAGCTTCCCGCTCTCTCCTTTGTTGCTAGGGAAGAAAAGATATGTAATCAGCAGGGATCTTCCCCCTACAGCTCTCACGACAGTCTGCTGATCAGTTACAGGTAGGTGCTAACTGGCCAATTATTTCCACACTGCTCCTTGGCCCCTATGTACTAGCATCCTCCTAAATACTGGTCATAAAAAAAGGTGGTGTATTTCTGTGAATCTTTACACAGTTTGGTCCCATTTTGATATATAAAAAGGTGGTGTATTTCTGTGAATCTTTACACAGTTTGGTTCCATTTTGATATCAACTATTCCCCATTCTTCACTGTATTAAAGCAACCAAGAGACAGGAAATTCTTTATTCTTGCATATCACTAACAGAATTACACAGGGCCCTAAGAAGACAAAGGAATAAGAGAAAACAGAAATAGAGCAAAGAAAGAGGAGAAATAATTAAAAAGAAGAAAAGGAAAGGAAGCATATATCAGGAAAAAGAGAAAGGGACATCAACAAGGATAAGAAATTATTACTAAGGACTACCATGGCATCATGCATGCTTACTATGTGTCTTGTACTGTGCCGGGTATCTAATATTCTTTACTCCATTTCCACTATCTAGTGTAATTCTCATAACAAATCTAGGAAGTAGGATTTTCACTCCTACTTTACAAATGAGAAAAAAGGTTCAGAAGAGTTAAGTGACTTGCCTAGTGTCACCCAGCAAGCAAGGCCCTGGCTGGAAGGGCCACTCTGCCTCTAACACCTATAGTACTAACCAGACACAATCATGCATCCTACCAACAGGGAGGATGGTGATACTAATCACCAGACTCACCCCAACGGCCTTTCCTAATTCAGGCTATCCTATATAACCCCACAGAAGAGAACATTGGGACACACTGGGCACTTGTCTGGATGCTTATCTCATCTAGCCCCAGACATCTGCCAGTAAAGCACTTCCACAGTATAAAGCATAAAATTGACCAATTCTTCCCACAAATATGAAAAATGTTAGCCTCTAGACTGGCCATCTAACAGATTCCCTGGGTTGATGAAAATGCTCTGTCTCAGTACTATTCAATAGAGTACCCAGAGGCCACATGTTGTTACTGAGTACTTGAAATGTGACTAGTAAAACTGGGAAACTTAGTTTTCAATTTTATTTCAATGAAGTTTAATTTAAATTTAAATAGCCACATGTGGCTAGTGGCTACAGTGTTGGGCCACAAAGCTCTGAAGAATATACTGTGTCTTCAGACACAGGAAGCTGATATTATTACCACAAACTTTAATGTGATACTGAGATTATTAAGAAATAAAGTTTGGGTATAAAAGTAGGTATATATTATAGTTTCAGTATTCCTCCTGGGTTCCCTCCCATTCCCACCACAAACATTCATTCTGAAGGCAGACACTTAAAATGATTTCCTGAGAAATGTACAGAAATGTCTTATGTGGGGAACCCCTGGAGAAAGGATTACTTGGTACCTGGCCTCTCTCAGCTGAGTACCACATCACCATTACTCTCAATACAGTCCCGAATCAGCTTTTGGCTCACCTCCCTCTTATTTCATACATTTCATTGTTTTATTTTTTTTCCCCACACTGTCTGCTCTTAGAATTCAATGCACAAAAATGCACCTATTTCCCATGCGTGGGGGTGGGGTCATAAAAAGAACTGAGTTCCTCTCTGGTTAGAAATTACAACTTAAATGGCCAAGGCATCTTTATTAAATTCAAACACCTACAAAGCCCCATATAGTGCACTTGTCTGTCATTTGCTGGCTTAATGCCTTTATACTTTTTTTAAAATCTTAAAAAAAGAGAAAAAGAGGACCCTATTCAAAATCAAATCTAGGGAGGACAACAAAGAGCAATGGCCTACGTGCCAAAGGACTCGGGAGCAAGGCTTTTTGTACAGAGGCCTTTCTCTACTGAAATGGTGCAGCTTGCAATCAGGGCACCAGGCCCCAAGCACTGCCCTGCACCCCTGGGAGAGAGGTCTTTCTTTTTTAAAACCAGCTACCAGAAAATAAAACAAAGAAAACCACTTCCCCCAGCCCCAGGACTTCATGAGCAACAAAACACAGAAACCCGAGGTAAGAAATACGAGAATCTCAACCAAGCAGTGTTCAAAGCAAATTAAGTTAGCTCTTTTATTTTATATCTTTTGCCTTTTCTATAAAGGAGCAAAAAGAAGTGAGTGTTTTTTTATCAGTAAATCACTTACAACAAATATACAGTAGCTAAGAACACAACCATTTTTCTAATGTTGGTAATAAAAATAATTATGTTTTGGGACGCCTGGGTGGCTCAGTTGGTTAAGCGGCTGCCTTCGGCTCAGGTCATGATCCCAGCCCTGGGATCGAGTCCCACATCGGGCTCCTTGCTCAGCGGTGAGCCTGCTTCTCCCTCTGCCTGCCACTCTGTCTGCCTGTGCTTGCTCCTGCACTCTCTATCTGACAAATAAATAAATAAAAATCTTTAAAAAAAAAAAAAATAATGTTTTGCCAATTGGGAAATAGGTTTCTTTGCTTTGAATAGAAATTATTTAATTCCTTCATGTATTCCTGGCTTCTGAGCTTTTCTGTTGAATACAAAGATATTCAAAACAAAAAGCCTCCTGATAAACCTAAAATGTTAAGGATCTCATTCAATCACTTTGAACGCTTGATATGGTATGTTTTCCTTGAAGAGGTGTACGTGGAAGTTCCGTGGAAGCCTCCATCCTGAGGAGTGACCATGGTTTCGTGTACTCTATGATTTTTATGGAGAAACTCAGCACTGTTTAGTTCTGAGAACAATCATGGGCAAGACTGGCAACAATCAGATTTACAAAAGAGAAATGACTTGCTAGAATACACTGGTTTAGCAAACACTTGGCAGGCCAGGCAAGAAGGGCCCCACCTCTGGATGAAAGAAAGAACCCACTATCACAACAAAGCTGGACAGAAAACTAATAGGGTATATACACAATTTTCTTCCAAGTTGGTCAGACAAAAGGAAAACAGGAGAATGAAGAAAAGGGAAACAAGAAAAAAGGGAAGCAGTGCCTACATGCCTACACCCTTAAAACCCCCCCTTAGCTTCTGAGAATTCAGGTTCCAAGTAAATCAAATTAATACAAACAGGTCAGAAAAAGCAAAGAACTTTATACACGGACACTGAATTTTACAACTTCTAGACAACAAAGAAGCCTAAATGGGTTAGAGGGGTCCTTTGAGAAGTTGTAGTCCACCATGGAATCCTAGAAAGAGAACTGAAGTGACTCAAAGAACAGGCGTTGTGGTCCTGACTCTACTTCCCTGGTACAAGCCATGTTCTCTCCCTGAGCCTATTTTCTGACTTGTCAGGACAGAGGTCTGTGAGGTGGGGGTGGGAGGGAGAGAGTCTATATCAGCAGTCATGATGGTGTGGAGTTTGCTTTTTTTTTTTTAAGTTAACAGTTGGCGTCTATGGTGAGAAAAAATTTTACAGAGGTCTCATAAGCAATGAACTATAAGAGAATCATTCCTCTTCAGAAGACCTGGACTTTACTCTTCCTTGCCCACCACACCACCCTGGGGAGAGTGCCCTTTTAAAATAGTTCTTTTTGCATGTTCTATAATATACATACTCATAGGAAGGGTATATAAATAGATGTGTATCTATCAGATTTACGCCTTTGGTTTCTTTTACTGATGGGATGGATATATGATTAAAGACCCTTCCAAGCCACTGCAATGTTCTAAGCAATGCCGCATGACCACAGAGACAGAGACCCACAACAGCCTTAGAGATGTGCTTACTGCCATTTCCTTATATACCATGCAGACAAGTAAATACTCAATTTTCAGATATGATGTTGAAGTGAAGGTCCCCATTTAAACCCATGGTATCATGTAACAGAAAGAAAAGCCACAGGCTGCACTTGCTATTTCCTCTTATTATTAAATGTTTTTTTAATTTCAAAGCAAAGCCATCCCCATCTCTGCTGATGCTTTGGCTGTTATGCGCAAGGACTCCTCCAAAGAGCCAGGCAGGGAAGCAACTTCAATGGGAGTCCTGGTCTGGGAGAAACAACCAGCTGCCTGCCACTCAACAACCACACAGAGCTGGCAGCCAGACACAGTCTAGCATTAAACTCAAACCAGCCTCAAGATTCAAATTTCCTTTGTCTCCAGAGGAAAAAAGGGGAAGCTGCGGCGGAGAAGCAGAGAGGGAATGAACCTGGATCAGAGCTGGCTTTCCACATGGAGCCGCTGCCTGCCCAATCCACTAAGCCAAAGTGTGATCTTAGGCCACCCACTCCCCAGGACCCACTTCTCATCTCCCCTCTCCTCAGCTGTTGTCACCTCAAGTCTCAGGAAATAGCAGGGCTCCCAGCCCAGTAGGAAGTCTAACTAAATGCTAACAACAGGCAAATTTTAAGCAATCTTACAAATTGCTTTTTCCACTTTATTTACATTTTAAAATTTTTAAAAGATTTTATTTACTTGGGGGCAAGGTGAGAGAAAGCATGGAGGGGTGGGCAGAGGGAGAGAATCTCAAGTGGGCTCCACGTTCACTCAGGGCTGTTTCACAAGCCTGAGATCACAACCTGAGTCAAAATCAAGAGTCAGATGCTTAACTGACTGAGCCACCTAGGCCTGCCTTACATTTTAAATTTTAAACTACTAAGTACTTTAAAAAGTCAAAAAGAATATAAGGCTTATATCAAAAATTGGGTTTTCCATTTCTCCTCACCCCCAATTCTTACTCCCAAGGTAAATGCCTTTTCAATGCTTTTTAGCTTTACCCATAGTATTTACAACCTGATTTTTAAATTAAGTTTATAAGAGCTATTTAATTTTTTTTTCTACTTTAGACTTCATCTATTGATTTCTCCCAAAGAATATCCCTCATACAGCACCATCCTATGCTCCTAATCCAGTCCTGTAACAATTTCTGGTTAAATGAAAACCATATTCAGGCAAACTTGAGTTTACTGGGGAGCTATGAATTGCCTTATTTTTGTTGCTGTTGTCTGTTTCACTGGCTTTCTATAGGTCCATCACAAAATCATCTGTAAAGTCTTTTTTAATTTTTTTGAAAGATTTTATTTATTTATTTGTCAGAGAGAGAGAGAGAAAGAGAGCACACAAGCAAGCAGAGTGGCAGGCAGAGGTGGAGAAGCAGACTCCCTGCTGAGCAAGGAGCCTGATGTGGGACTCGATCCCAGGACTCTGGGATCATGCCGTGAGCTGAAAGCAGCAGCTTAACCGACTGAGCCACCCAGGCATCCCTGTAAAGTCTCTTATACCACCACAGACCTCCTTCCGATATGGTCAAAATTTCTTGTCTTAGAGACTGACTCTCACAGCCTCTCTTCCCCTCTGCCAACCAACACTGCTTGCTCTTCAGGAATCCTGTACTTGTCCACTAACTGACTCCTTCTCATCTCTCTCCTGTGTAGGATCCCATTTCCTAGAGCCCTTGTCACCTTCTTCCTCATTTGTGGGAACATATCCTCTAGTAGCTTCTTGAGGAGGAGTGAAGACAAGGCAAAAGGCTCTTAGGGACTCTGCAGGCCAGGCCACAGAATTTTTACCCTCACAATGTACATATAATTTTGGCCGAGACAAGTAATTTTCCCTCAGATTTCCACAAGGACGGCTATGTCATTTTCTAGTTTCTAATGGTGTTCCTGGAGAATCTCGGACCATTCAGATGACTGATACTTAGTATAAGACCCATGCATACCCCTCTATACCTGCTCCCTACCACCGTGGCTTTCAGGATCCTTTTTTCATCCCAGACATTTTTAATGTCAAGACGATGTATGTGCATTTGTATGGGTCTTTTTTTGTTCATTGTGCTGGGTACTCAGTATATCTTTCAGTCCAGAATTTTTATTTCTTAGTTCTAGAAACTTTCCTTGAATTACTTCTGTGGTTCTCCCTATAGTAATTATTTCCTGGACCACCTAATTAAATGAAGTTAAAGCCCCTGGCTTGATTCTGTTTCTCTTCTGCTCCCCATTAACTTAACCCCCTCCCCCAACACACACAAACATACACCCCCACACTTTTGGGAGTTTTAGTTTATAAAAAAAACTTCTCAAAAATCTTATTTTCTGAACATTCTTATGAATATTATATGTTCTCATTCTAAGGATATTAAGATTATGTACGTGTGCATACATATGAAATATTTAATCTGTTCCCTACACTGTCTACGTCCTTCAAGGTCCTTCTTCCATTTGTCCTGGAATCTTTCATGTTAAAGATTTTTCTCAGTGCCCACAATCTTGGTTGCCCACTCACATGTAAGACAGTAAAAAGCCACTTATAAGGGCTGTGGAGAACACTTGGTAATTATTAAGCTTTAATGCAAGGTGATGTGAGGCAGTACGGTCATTTCATTGGGGCCTTATGTCCCTTGGGCTAGGAATCTCTGGAATCTTCTAAGCATCCTCCCAATCTCCTGCCTGAGTTGAGCAGGAGGTACAAAAGAGAAGGTGGCATCTGTGATAAGGTGGTTGCCAGCACTATGGGAGCTAAGGTGAGAGTGCTTGCAGTACACAATTCTCTCCACATACTCAGTTGTGTCAGAGTTCTCTAATGTTCTGAGGCTCTGAGTTCACTTTTTCTAGGAAGTCTGTATCTGCTCCAGCTGAGGAGAAGGAACGCAGCAGCCTGCCTGGGGTGGGAGAATCTAACTGTCTATATATACATGTTTTCAGCCTCACCTGTTGCCTCTCATTTTTGACTCTCTTCCAGAATATGCAGTACTAGCCTTCTTACAGTTTTCACTCTTTCGTGCACTAATTTCCACAATTTGGTTTCCTTTCTTGTTCTCATTGTCCTTGTTGTTTATACCATTTTTGCTTGTTCAGTCACTTTATCAGGATTTCTCAATGGAAGTGAGATAAGTATCATGTTGTTTTGGTTCAACTGTTTTCCAAAGTTATGTAATTATTCAATGTAATTATCACAACTGAAAATTATTAGAAGTTTAATTCAAAATGCACACCATAAAATAACAGTAAGCAAACATCTTAAAAACAAGAAGAGGCTACAACTGATGATCTCAATTGTCAAATGAAAACCTCCGAAAGGCTTTTTCTTCTGTTCCCTATGAAAGTACCATACTCTTGGTTACTAGATCAACACACAAAAAAACCCATTAACTCCTTGAGAGCAGGAATCATGTTTTGCTCATCTTTTTCACTCTGTTGTAGGTATCATAACAAATACTTTCTTGAGCTGAATCTAACCCTCACATGGAACATATGGTAACCAAGACAAAAACCACTGTCTTGGATGCCATTTAGCATTTAGAGTAATAAAAGACTAAAGAATCCATTCATATATCTATGCCCTAATAAGATCCAATCAAATCATAAAGCCATCTTTTTGAGATCACTTGTTAAGTACATAAAGACTTAATAATGATTACATCTGGATAGTGCCTCATACTTTATACAACATATCCTTTATGCCTCAGGACATTCTATAACGTCCTTTAAAGTACTTTAAGGTGTCTCTGGAACTCAAATTAGAGATCTCAAGCCCAGGATTCCATTTAAGAATGGGCATAAATTATAAGAATAAGTCCCTTCTTTCCAGAGATGCATCTAGGACTACAAATGATCGATTCATCCATTTGAGAAATATTAAGCACCATGATCCGAATACAAAGATAAACTAGACACAGTCCCTCTCCTTCAAGTCTCATAGTAACATAAGCCATACGCTTTAAAAAAATCCACAAGAGGGCGCCTGGGTGGCTCAGGGGGTTAAAGCCTCTGCCTTTGGCTCAGGTCATGATCTCAGGGTCCTGGGATTGAGTCCCGCATCGGGCTCTCTGCTCAGCAGGGAGCCTGCTTCCTCCCCTCTCTCTCTGCCTGCCTCTCTGCCTACTTGTGATCTCTCTCTCTGTCAAATAAATAAATAAAATCTTTAAAAAAAAAAAAATCCACAAGACAATGTGGAAAGTGCTAAGTTTCCTACAAATATCCCACTAAGCAAGTTCCAGTTTGTAAACCAACTGGTTGAAAAAACTGAGGCTAAAGTTAAAAAAAAAAAAAAAAAAGCAATTACTGACTCCTCTTCCACATTATGCTTTAACATTTGAAATTGTAAACTGGACCAAAAGCAAGGTTCTAAACTACCAACCATAAAACCACCTCACTCAGAACAGGCTCTCAATTTAAGGGAGGAGGGATAACTAAAACTAGAAGAAAGCCCTTAGTAAATATATCTTACTAGACAGTTCATGTGAAAAGCTGGCCTCTTACAACAGAACCTCAAAAGAAGGTAGCCAAAAACAAAACACATATGCTGTCAACCATCAACCAAGTACCATAGAATCCATACTGGATTAATCTTGTGCCTGTGATTTCAAATAACAAAACCTAGGAGACTCTAACAGACATGCCTTTTCAGACTTTCCCCACTAGGAATGATTAACATGATTTAATCCTGTGAAGCATTTGCAAACTGATGTCATCATTATTTTCTTAAATCACTCTTTGAAAACCAAATCAAACAAACTGAAAAACTGTACAATGCTATAAAGTGATTTCCAAATCTCTCAAATTATAGAGTTTTCCTATTCCTTAAAATTTTTCCCAAGCATGCCTAGGTATGTACTTTTCCAGCTATGCTTTAATTAGGTTCCCTTTCTAGTCTGATATTTAAAAGTAATATTTTCATCTCACATCCTAAAAACTTTCTCTGAACTTTTCACACTGATAACAGTGAGGTCCATTTAAATACACTCCACTGGAATTACTGGCCTTAGTAGAACTGACTTTAATAAAACCAGTCTGTTCTTCACATTCGGCTACCTCCAAGCACTTCTGAGGTCATGTTACTTAACTGCACAGACATACTACCAATCGTTGAGGTTTATTTGTACAAGTTCTGATGAAGCCTTAGTAGAAAAACTACTTGCTTCTCCCCAAAGATAATTCTTTCCCACCTTTAGGCAACAAAGTAACATTTGCTGAAATTAAGCTAACTCATAAAATTTTACTGTAAATATAACTGAACACTAGACTAGGATGTCAAAAGAACACCAGAGAACTTACATGGAGTTCTGAAAGACAAGACAACTACCCTCTGCAAAAAAATCTGGAGGTGCCAACTTGATAGAAAGCAAGATCTGGGCTATAAGGGCACTAGCACGCCCCGATGCATGTATCACAGGTGGAACTGTTAAAAAAAAAAAAAAGTAGCACTGTACTAATATGTACTCTTGATTTGAGATTGTCATGATCTGCCACACAAAGGCCTTTGTGTAGGTAAAGAGGGGTGAGGAAATGGTTCCTCTTTCTTTATGATACATAGAGATCCAGTTGGGGTAAAGGGGTCCACCCTGTCTTCCTTCCAAGATCTCAGAGCCAACAAATACATGGGGCAGTTTATTTTTTTCTTAGAAACTTTCATGTTTTCCTGGCGTTACAGTTTAACTTCAGTACAGATCTCAATTCACACAGAAAATTTATTTTTCTCTTGCTTTCCTTTGTTTTTAATTTCTTCCACTTCTGCCCACTCTCTAAAATTTTAGTCACTTTGGAATTTGTAGAAATGCTAGAAGTGATTATAACCAAGAGTCCTCATGGTGGAATAAAAAGCAAAGAAACTGCTGGGGCTGCCACTAACATTGACCCCCAACTTGAAGCAACCAAAATCACAAAATGACAACTGCAACTCCAGGGCTAAAACAGTCTATGATCATCTTCCCATGATCATCTTCCCAAAGGGTAAGACTGGGTAGAGATAGGGAATTGGGTTTCCTTACTTACTTTCTTCCTCTTTTTTTTTTTTAAAGGAAAGGATAAATCTTAACCTTAAATGAAAAGTTTGATTTTGACTCCTATATATACTAAAAATATCATTCATATACAGCTAAAATACCCCAACCAGAAGGTGCTGGTGTTATCAAGGCACCAAGGGCTTGCTCAAAACAAATCTTCCCTTAGAAATTGTCTTTTTAAAAGTTTACTAAAGTAGCAAACCAAAGCACAGACAAATATATCTTGCTTCTACTGATAATTTGGTAAGTTTCCATGAGGTCAAAATGAAGAAATATAAACTAGACAGGAAACTTATTTAAATATGTAAGAGGTTCAAAAACAAATCCAAACTATACCAAGTAATAACATGGTAATCTTAACTTAGACTACTGATCTTCTGCTCTTAATATTTGTATTAAAAAGAGACAAAGAATGAGAAAGCATGCTAATCAAGTACGTGGATATATGTCATGGAAGTAGGGAGAAACAGTTTATAGATATCAAGACTCAATGCAACAAGAGCACAAACCAGGGGCGCCTGGGTGGCTCAGTGGGTTAAGCCTCTGCCTTAGGCTCAGATCATGATCTCAGGGTCCTAGGATCAAGCCCCACTTTGGGTTCTCTGCTCAGCAGGGAGCCTGCTTCCCCCTCTCTCTGCCTGCCTCTCTGTGTACTTGTGATCTTTCTCTCTCTCCGTCAAATAAATAAATAAAATCTTTAAAAAAAAAGAGCACAAACCATTAGGATAAGATGACACTACAATTAAATATTCTTCATTGTGCTCCCCCGCAAAAGGGAAAGAATGGAATGGGAGGAAAAGCTGTCCTGTGAACAATTTTTATGGGGGAAAAAAATGAGCTAGTGGCAACATTCAAATTATTATTATTATTTTTTAAGATTTTATTTATTTATTTGACAGAGAGAGAGAGAGATCACAAGGAGGCAGAGAGGCAGGCAGAGAAAGAGGAGGAAGCAGGCTCCCCGAGGAGCAGAGAGCCTGATGTGGGGCTCGATCCCAAGACCCTGGGATCATGACCTGAGCCGAAGGCAGAGCCTTTAACCCACTGAGCCATCCAGGTGCCCCTGCATTCAAATTATTTTAAGTTTTTGTTTTTTTTTTTTTTAATTTATTTGACAGAGAGAGAGTCACAAGTGGGCAGAGAGGCAGGCAGAGAGAGAGGGAGAAGCAGGTTCCCTGCTGAACAGAGGGCCCGATGTGGGGCTCGATCCCAGGACCCTGAGATCATGACCTGAGCTGAAGGCAGAGGCTTAACCCACTGAGCCACTCTAAGGCACCCCTTAGAGGCAACATTCTATTTGAGGCAGAGGTGTGATGATGCATATAAATATGAAAGGTAATAGAGTCATGTTAACATTTTTGATGCAGGGGGTCATTACCACATGGCCTTCTGAATCTAGATGCAATCCTTCAGCAAGTGGAGAACACCCTAAGCGGGTCCTGATGAGAAAGACTGAGGAGCAGACTCAACCACCTGAGGGGCTGTGAGGTCCAGGAAAGGACTAGACTGAAGCTGCCAGTGTGAATGCTGCCTGAGCTCCACATTCTCCCCCTTTCAGCCTGGGACCATCAGAAAAAAACAGAAAATGGAAAATACAAACAGAAACCCCATTTCCAGCAAAACTGAGAGACAGCATCGAAAATATCTGCGAGAACTTCTAAGACCTCCAGTTCACACAGGAGCCAAGGAGGGGGAAGTAGAGGAAGATAAAGGTGAAGGATCCTAGCAGCAGCACATCTCAACGAACAAAAGAAGAGCGGAATATACACACCTACTGATTTCTTAAGAGGAAGGTCCTATGAAGGGCCAAGCACTCATCTGCAAAGAGGGCTGATGAGCCGGATTTTGTGGCAAAGAAAGGAAAATCTATACTCAGTTTCCCTACAACCTCAACTTTGGGGCCATTTCTTTTTGTCAATCACTGACAAATATTTGTTATCTTTCATTGGGGGGGGGGGGGGTCATTTATTTGATTGTTTGTTTTAAGTAGACTCTAAGCTGGCGTGGAGCCCAAGGCAGTTACCTCCTGACCCTGAGAGATCAAGACCTGAGCTGAGATCAACAGTTGGACATTTACTATTAAGTGTCAATTTAATGTTACCATGCCACCCAGGCAACCCTCTCCTTTCAGTCTTAATTGTCATTTACCTTATGACTGAGGCTGACCATCTCTATCTACTTCTTAATAACAAAAGGAATCCCTATTCCCCAAACAGTTCTGATTGAAGCTTTAATGTCAATAAAGAACTAAAAACCATTTATGGTTTAAATATTCCCAAATTACCTTCTGAGACCTAGAGCGTAGATAACGCTTAATTATCCTAGGCTAGTAAAAAGGAGCTAGATCATCAAGAATCCAAATTAGTGCATTCTATTCATGCGAATGTTCCCTGTTTGATACCCAGCTCCTTCTTTCCTGATTAAGAGGTGCCAAGAGGTGACTCTGAATTTGAACTCTTACTGAGAAGCTGAAATTAAAGGGCTAATTGAAGCAAGCAAAGTACAAAGTTCTCATTTAGCCCACATCCCTAATCCTCTAGCCTTTGTTTTATTAACAAACAAATTAAAATTAAACAAATTAAAATTGTTTAACTACAAAATGAAAACAAACATGGCTATCAAATAAAACAAAATGGCTGTCAAATTTCAGTCTCTCTCCTCTAGCCGGTGCCAGCCTTCACTTTGCAATCCTCCCACAGATGCTGGATAATGAACACTTGTCCCATTACTACTTGGGCTGAAAGCAATTTCCGTGGCATGTGTTACAAATGAGCTCGAGCTGACATTATAAACCACCGAACTACCCTATATCGTGTCTTTAGGGAAAGTACAGTCCAGGGTTTAAATGAACAGTAGAGGGATGCCTGGGTGGCTCAGTTGGTTAAATGAACAGTAGAAAATATTGCATAAAGAACTAGAAATAGCCAGAGGCTCAACACTCAAGTATTCTCACATACGAATGGTCACCATGCAACTTCAACAAACCCTGGACCACTCTGGGTTTTTGTTATGTTCAAAGAGCACTGAGAAGAGTCTTAAAAATACTACAAAAGAGTCTGCAAATAAACTGCAAAAAGAGTTAAACAGTAATATTGTCCCTCCTACAGAGGAAGGTTATGTCCTATGTTTTCTTCCATAAGCCCGGGCTAAATATTTCAGGTCTCCTTAGTTATTAGAAGGGCGCTGATTTTCTAAACTAGGAACAAAGTATAAAGTTTTCAGATTCAAACTACAAAACACACAAAACAAAGATTCCCCCTTAATCATGAAATACTCTTAAATAACTTGGGTAATATCCCATGTGTTGTTATTTACATTAAACTCCACTGTTAAGTATCAATACAAGGCTTTCTTCTTGTTTTACATTTTCTGCTGTAAGAAATATGAATCAAGGTGAATTAATTAAGCAGAAACAGAAACTACTGTGAATGAGAAATTTGAAGTTGTACTATTATGAATGAGAAAACTGGAGTTGTGAAATACATAATAATAGGAAAAAAACCAAAAGGGTTTTTGTGTGTGTGTGTGCCCCAAAGTGAAATAGAGAGAAATGATGCTTCTATGAAGTACAAATGAAAAAGCTCTGGGTAACCACAGCACCAATGTTAGTTAGTAGTATTACTGAATTAAATGAGCAGGTAGTACAAAATATAGTTCCTCAGTGCAGAGTATAACTAATTCCACTACATTAACAACTAGATTACAGAACAGCAGGTGAATTATACCCAATGTAATTATTTTCTCATCCTTTACTCTTTTTCTTAAAGATTTTAAGTCATCTCCACACCCACTATGGAGCTGGAACTCACAACCTGAGATTAAGAGTTGCAAGCTCCACTGACTGAGCCAGCCAGGCGCCCTTTTCATCCCTTACTCTTAAATGTAGCTACAGTTAAGGCATTTATTAAAAAAAAAAAAAAAAAAAACTAAAGCTAAGGCATTCATAGAAAAAACATTTTTCCTGTGAAAAGATCTAAAGTTTGAGAAAAATATGTACATGTGAACTTGGACCCAGAGGCCAAGGGAAGAAATCAGGTCAAGCCTGAGCTCACCAACTTAAACCACAAACAGAAACAGCCTTTGCAGAACTGGTATGATGCTATCTCTGGGCCCCTGCTGTTCTGCATCTAAGCAAAATATGATGATGAGTAACTGTGGGGCAGGTCCTTGAGTTTTTACAAGCAAGGAACATTTCGAAGACCACAAGGAATGTGAAGGCCTGCCAGTCCAAAAGCGTAAGCTTTCCCTCCAAAGTCCCCTGATCAGGTAAGCCAGGGGAAAGGTATTATATCAGCCAGCCACAGAAAACATTCCTTTGAGTGTCTGGCTACCAATGTGAGTAAAGAAAAAGGAAACCAACTGGACATTTCCCTTTTCCTACCTCTTCTAGCCGACGCCTCTGTTCTTTCTGTTGCTCAATCCGTTTCTGCCTCTCTGCCAACAGCTGCCTTTTATATTCTTCTTGCTCCCGGAGCTGTTGCTCCTGCAGTAACTGCTGTCTCCGAAGAGCCTCAGAACGTTCCTTATTCTCCTGCTGTAGTCTCAAGAAATCCCGCCGAAGCGTTGACTCACCAGGCACGTTGACGATGGAGCTAGAGGAGGAGGCAGGGCTTTCAGGGGTGCGCACAGATCACTTTGCCCTCCAAGTGAGACTGGGGCCTCAGTGTCCTATTCTAGTCATCCTCCTAATAACTTCCTCCCACTCTGAGGCTCAACTAATATATCCATGGGAATAACTGTATCTACAGTTCAATAGTATTACATCTTTTACCCATTTCACAAATATCTTCAAACTCCATCCTGGATGTTTGCTTGATAAAACATCTCTACTTAGGATTCTAACATCAACTCAAACTCTGTAAAAGGCAAAGTTGGAAATCCCCTTCTTCAACTTCATGAGTATAAGTGGAACCACCTTCCTCTCTGACCACCTTACTTCCCACCAAGTCTTACCACATATGCCCTCCCACTGCCTGCCTCCCAAATAAGTGGCTGAACCCAAGTGGGTTCCAAGAATGAGCCACTGCACAGATAAATAGCATCATTGCTAGCTGATCTCATCGCTGAGAGCCACTGCTCCACTTTCAATACCCAGAATAACATAGCAAATCAATCTCCTTCAACAGCCTCTTTCCTTGTATCATGCTCCCACCCAAAACAATTACATTGCTCAAGAAATCAGTTCAAATCACTCCAAAATATTTAGTTTCAAATGGATTCAAATATTCTACTATGTAAGCAGAAAAACATATAGGGTTTTAGCAATACATTTTCTTATCTCTTCATATGCTCTCTCCAAACTCCCACTACCTATACATAGGTCTCCACAGGTCTTTCAACATACCCTTCCAGGCTCCTTTTGTTCAATGAGTCAAGTTACGTGTAGCTGAAAGCAAGAAGGACTCCAGGCAAGACCATTACTAAAATTTTAAAACCTCCCTGGATAATTAGTTACTGTAAGATTCATACTACCAAACCTTCAACCTTCTGCTTCACTGTACCTTGGGGGAAGCCACAGATATCCAAACCATGGACCATAAGATTAATCAGGACAGAATATACATAAGCAGAAGAAATGAACTGCTGATAACCACACTTGTGGGAAGAGCAAAACAAAACCAAACAACATTTTGGGAAAGCCTGCCGTGTTTTTCAACAGACGCCCGGGCAGGACAAGCCTTTGGAGCAGGACTGTTTTATACGCTGCACAGCATGTACCATCCATGCCTCCTGGAGCAGTAGTGCCTGCGGCAGGCCCCCCCTTCCCCAGAACCAAACAGCCCTATGCACTACCAAGTGGTAGGGGAGGGGAAACAATGCAATCTCGGGAAAGCACCACTGGATAAGAGGATCTGGAGGATCCAGAGGGGGAGAATGTTTAATAGGTATCTTTCAAAGGATAAAAAAGAATGAAGATGTTAAGGCACTTTTAAGGTACTTGAAGATTTCTTAAAATCCTGGTGTCGACATGAAACGATTTCTTCATAAAGCAGGAAGCTGAACAGTAAGTTCATTTAAAATGATAAAGTCAGTTCAATTAAAATGATAAAGTGAGCTTTATCATTACCTTGGCTCTCCTTCCTGTTCAGGCACTTCCTCCTCTTCTTCCTCACTCCCACTGTACTCATACTCGGTTTCATCTACAAAGAAAAGGGCAAGATAAATGGGGCAGTTCACAAATCATGACACATGCATGTATAGGCAAGCATCTCCAAGAGTGTAACAGCAGAAAACAAACAATATGTCCTTTATGAAAATAATATGTACAGAGAACCTGGACGTAGGAGGAGCGTGACATCCAATTCCCACATTCAGTAAACGGCAGCATTCCCTGGGCTACCCTTACTTTGCATGGAAGAGCAGATTCCACTGCATTCAAGACCACTCCTCATGGGATGCACTGGGGATGGGGTACAGGGCAGTGAGAAGGGCTCTCAAGCTCTGGACACTTAACTAAAGCGGCCCCAAAGCATCAGCAAATTCGGAAAGGACCGTTGATGCCAAAATGCAAAAGAAAGAAAGAGACTTAACGGCCCAAACTAAGGCAACTAGGAGACATCATCTGGTTATTGTTGGCACTTAGGGAGCTAACAAAGCAGGGAGAAAGTTCTGCAGGACTGACCACAGGTGAAGCACAGGAGACAAAGCATAAAGACACAAAATCCAGGGTTCTCACAAATTACAAAGATGAAGCCAGGGAAAAACAGATGCAGAAACAATACAGCAAAAGCAGGAAAGAAAAGCTGCTCTTCTTTCACCAGATTAAGTCCAAGTTCCATCATTAGTAACCTGTTTTCACTTCAATAGGTTTTATGCCATTTCCCCTAAAGTAACAGTCCATTTTATTAGACCCTGTACTTAACGTCAGTACCTAACTTTGAGGGAGCATTGCACTCCAGAGAGCAATCAAAGCTAGAAAGGCTGAAGAGATGTACAAAACAAATCTATTCACAAAACACATTTCCAACATTTTTCAGAGATACAAAGTTGAAAGTCAGTGTCCTGATAAGAAAAACAAGTCTGAGAACTTAAAATGGGGTTCAGTCTATATCATATATAATTGTAGATCAATATATCTACACTTTAGCAGTCGCTATCTATGACATTGATTCTTTTCATTGCTAGACAATCAAAACTATGTAATTTTAAAGGAGATTAAAATAGGCTAGCTTCCAAAGGAAATTCCAACCTAAATAATCTTTGGACTCCTTCAAATAGTACTCTGTTACGTTTAAAATTTGTATTATAAACTATTCCTTTTTTTCAAATTTTTATTTATTTATTTGAGAGAGTGTGTGAGAGTGGAGAGGTCAGAGGAAGAGCAGACTCCCTGCCAAGCAGAAAGCCCGATGTGGGACTCAATCCTAGGACTCCAGCATCATGACCTGAGCCAAAGGCAGCTGCTCAACCAACTAAGCCACCCAGGCACCCCAAACTATTCCTTTTTGACATGAGGATGAGGGTATTTGAAAGGTAAATGAATGCCAATGGGGGAAAAAGCCACTGTAACTTGAAAACTAAAAAATAAAGATAAAGTGCTCCATGGTTCCCACCTGCAAATGTGCACGAGTCTCCAGGCTGAGCACCTGGTAAACACCTGGCACACAGCAAATGTTCCTGGACTCTGAGCTATCATTAAGAAAATACATACTGGGAAAATTACCCAATGTAAAAATAACTCTTCCCTAGGAAAAAGCTTTACTTGCAAATTTTAGTTCACTTGTTTTAAGTACATAGCTTAATGTACTAAGCTTAATTACTTTTATAACAGAATATATCAGAGGGCCAGAAAGTTGTGAGCATCACTGATGATTCAGCTCTGAAGACTGAAATGAACATGTAAAAAGCTCAGTACGGTCCTCCAAAGAGGGCTGTGAACAACTCCTTTATCGCCTCAAACTTGCACTTTATTTAGTTTCTTCTTTGATCTTGACATTTGAATGTCAAGAAATATTCATTATCAAGATGCCAGGTATTTAAATGTTGTTCTAGAAAATTACGGTAAGAATTCACAAAACACAAAGATCACCATGACTCAAGGCCACAGGGAGGGCTGGAAAGATGGGGACGAAGCCTGACTGTACCTTGCTGGACAGAGGGAAACATAGGACACTCCAGGCAGGTGGACACAGAACATGTAAAGATACAAAACCAAGATACTGGGAACAGAAAGGAACGTTAAATAATTGACATAAGGGCGTGTCTGTGTTATGCTGTAACGAGAAAAAAGTAGTCAGGCTGGACCACGCCACCTGCAGAGTTAAGCAGTAAGAAACCCAGAGGGTTCTTGAGCAGGAGAGAAATGAGTGAGCACAACAATGTGGACATTCACAGCTGATGCTCAATAACCCTTGAGTGATGCTCTCAGAACACAAACACTCTTAAGGAAGTAAAAAGAGCAGCACGAAGACATGCTCCTGAGGGGGAACGAGAGAAACATCCTCCCATGCTGACCAGCCACAGCACTGTCTGTCTGGTGTCCGCCTGGCAACACACCATGCAGTTCTGGTCAGCTCGACCTGAGCCAGGATGGACCCGAGGCTCATGACTGCAGAGCAGACACAAGCTACTCCAGCACTGGCAAAGGGAGCACACACTGCTGGGTGGAAAGGGAAAAACCTATTCTAGAGGCAAAAACCTAAAATACTATTTTTTTAAGATGAAAATACAAACAGGTCAATACCTTTCTCTCCTCTCTTCTTTCTGGTCCGGTCTATATGGTCCTTAAGCTGGATTCTAACTTGCCTTTCGTTTGGCTGATCCCTTATAAAAGGATGTTTCAAAAGCTGCTCTGTGGAGGGTCGCTGCATGTAATTCTTCACCAGGCACCCTTCTATAAAACTAAAAAATTTCTTTGACCTGTAAGAGAAAGTAAAAAAGATCATCAAATTTCCACTGCAAAGAGCAAGACTCCATAATATGAGTGAATAATTAGTCCGAAAACATATAAGAGCTTCAGAATTCACTGTGAACATTCTCCAAATGCACAGGAAAGTATTAGGAACTCCGGACCATGGTGGATAAGAAGCATCATTTAAGCATGGTTGAAGAGTTATGCCACATCACGACAACAAATCACCAACAGAGAGCTTTGAAGGAAGTCAGATTTGAACAAACTGGGTTTAAATGTAAGGTTGCTTATTAATCACTGATTTATTATTCACTTATTGTTGCTTATTAACCATTGAGAAGGCAAGGGGGTAAAGGGAGGCTTTTGTGAAAATGAAGGCAGACAGAGGCAGATGCCGGGAACCTAAAAGACAAGGACGGACACAGAGATAAGGAGTCAGGTAAGTGACCAAACGCTGGGCCTCTTGAACCTGTTAATATGACATTTCCATCAGTTGCCAACTGATTTATCTATCAATTTTCTATGCTTAATGTACAGATGTAGGGTAAGGACTTTGTCATCTACATTTGCCCTACCAGCTACTTCTACTTTTGACTGTTTCTCCATGCCTGCCTCATGATAACCCCCATCCCTAGCCTTGGCTGAGACACTCACCCATCCTATCTTCTGAGACTTGGGTAAGGCGTCATCTCTTTGGGTGAGGCTTTCCTGGCACCACTCCACCCCTATACCCTGCAAATTAGGGGTCTTTCCCCCAGGGTGTCTGCATTTAATAGACTGCACACATCATGTTTATCCTTCTGTCTCCTTTGCTGAGGTACAGGTCAGGAACTGGTTCCGATTTTTCAATTTGTCAGCAATGCCCAACACTGAGCATGGGCAGACCACAAGAGGTATGCAATAAATTTTTGTTGAATGAATGAGTTGTTCAGTCTTTTAAAAATGTGATTTAGAAAATTAGTTCAGTTCTTTCCAATTACTTCACTGCTTTTAAGAATCACTTCTACTGTCTTGTATTTCCATTCAAACTTACCACTTTTTTCAATTCAACAAATATTTATATATCAACAATTTACATTTGTTTATGCTAGGCTCTATAAGAAATACACATAGGAAATAAAATGGAGGAAATATATGTACACCTAACAGCAGATGTGTAATAAAACTTCCAGAGGAAGAAAGAAAAGAACTACTGCAAGAAAAAGTAGGATAGCTGATATTCTAGAGATGGGAGAGAGAAGTCATCATTCCAAAACAAAAGGAAAAAACATAAATAAAGGTAGAAAATTACAAGAAAGTAATGAATCGTTTTCTGATACTAGTATGAAAAGTGAACAGAAAAATAGGTCAGGGTCAGCTCAGAGAAGGGCCCTCAAAGTCACTCAAAGTTGTGACTTTATCCTGCGGTTACTGAGAATCTTGTAGTGGACCTTGTTTTAACACAGAGATTCCTTAATTCCATTGCTCACAAAGACCACTTGAGGAGTTTATCAAAAATATAAATACCTGGGTCATTCCTTGTACCTACAAACCAGAAACACTTTGAGGCTGAAACCCTAAATTAAAAGATTCCAAAGGGATTCTGACCTACCATGTCTACACATTAACATTTGGGAATCAATGATCTACAATATATTCTTTAAAACCAATTGTCAAGTTCTGCTGGGAGAGTGTTTGCTGACACTTCTCAAAACCAGCAGCAGCAATGTACATTGGTGGATAGGAAGACAGCAATCAGAAAGGAAAAAGAACATTATGTGTGCAATCATCTTATCCTTTCAGAATACTTGGGTAAAATGACAGCAATGACGTAAATGGATGAAAATGCATCTAAGTTTAGAGAAAGTTTTGTGTAAGAACACAGAATCTGTTATCTACATCTGTCTCTTTATATCACTGTATTAATCTCAAACAGTGGTTTGAGATTAATCTCAAACAGTGGTTAATCTCAAACTGCAAGTAACGGACAGAATAATCAAGAGTGTGGCTAGCTGAAAGACTTGTGAATTGCATGGTACTCTGAAGACAGAGCATAAACTCCATTTTTTTAAAAAAAGAGCATTACTTTGTTTAGTTGGATAGTATTACCCCAGCCCCACAGCTTACTCCTTGGTGATGCCCACTAAACACATTTGGTTTCCCTAGAGCTGGCCATCATAGATGTCCAGAGTTATTAAGTTTCAATACAAGAGACCAATTAGGGCTAAACTGGCAACCGTACTGCCTTAGAGAACTCTCTAAAACCTGGTAACTGGAACTAGATTAGTTCAGTTATCTGGAGCTGAATGTGGTTAAAGACAGTATAAAAAAAAGTGAGAAAAATCCTGCCAGCAAACAAAAGGTGGGAGAGACAGTGAGGAATAGGGAGAAATGTGAAAGAAACAAGAGTAAAAATACATGTGTGCAGGGGCACCTAGGTGGCTCAGTGGTTTAATGTCTCTGCCTTCAGCTCAGGTCATGATCCCAGAGTCCTGGGATCGAGCCCCGCATTGGGCTCTCTGCTCAGCAGGGAGCCTGCTTACCTTCCTCTCTCTCTGCTTGCCTCTCTGCCTACTTGTGATCTCTCTCTGTCAAATAAATAAATAAAATCTTAAAAAAAAAAA
>RCUC01148190.1:0-14250 GCA_003697995.1 Taxidea taxus jeffersonii
GCCTTTTTTTCCTCTTCAATTATTTCTTTACAATAAACTTTAAAACATAGGTTTCATTCTTTGAGTCAAAGAACGAAAATATACATAATTTTACTATTTTATATATCTCATCTTATGTCTTTCAATAAAGATTATAAAGAATTTTGACAGCACAAAGAGCTTTGTGTTAATAAAACCTCACTGGCACTGAGTTCCAGATTTTTAAAAGAAACAGTTACTTAAAAACCTTGAACACTTCAGTTGTGTATACCGTCTTTTTGTATTTCTTTAGCTCTGCCTACTTCCCACCTCAGATGTGGTATTTTTCTCTCCAATGTATATAAATTCTTTCTGTAATATCTATGTTACCTATTTGATGCAAGTATTTTCCCTTGTTTACCTTATTTTATTATTATTTGGTGTCATTCTAAGCTAATTTCCCTTCAGAATGTTGTCTTCAGTTACTCCAATACTATCAAATTATGCACCCTTTCAGCTGTAATTTAAAACACTCTGAAGTTTTATATTTAAGTGTGCACAAATATTTCAACTTTTGCCAAACTCAACTTCATACTTTGGGTAAAACTTATCAGTATGTCTTGGAAAGGGGATTTTCTATCAAATATGTATAAAAGGAAGACAGTGGGTTAAAGCAAATTAGAAGAGTTTTTTCACTGCAGATCTTCAGTCTTCAATATGCTAAGCAGGCATTATATGAGGGAAAGAACCATTATGTGGTATAATTGTCTTCCAAGCTTTATATTCACATTCACATTCACTCTCTCTCCCTCTCAAACACACACGCACACACACACACAAAAACATACATCAAAATGCTAATAATGGTTATTTCAGAGATTTTTCCCCTTTCTTCTTTTTCACATTTTCTAATCCACCTCACAAAAAATAATTCTAGAAAAACAAACTAGAAAGACACACACTAAACAAATGTTTTCTATGTAGAGGTTAGTAGTATTATTGGTGCTTCTTTATATTTTTCTTTTTTATCAAAGTATCAAACCATACATGCATGTATGTATTTGCATGTATCAAATCATACATGCAAATGGTTTCAAAGAGTTGTCTATAGTTTTACAAAGTTTGGTAATGAAAACATTAATGCCCAGGAACCACCTCTCTCACTAAACTTCAACAACTCAATGGGAAAATGAATACACTGAACCCTGCACTGAAAGGTTGCTGTGAAAACCAAATTAATTAATATAACTTCTAATACAGTGTTTGGTGTGCAAATAATAAGATCTTAAATGGTAACAATTATTAATGTATTTTGGAAGATTTTTTCAAATAACTCTCTGTAGTCCTAAGCACCCTGCATCTGACCCCTTCTCAACTGTCTAAATAATTTCTTATTTTCAATATCATTCTATCAAGCTAACAGAAAAGTGAGATTGTAATCATTCCCTAAAAATTTTTAATTCCATCCTAGAATACTATAAATTACTTACCTTCCTGTTAATTCCTTTAAAAACATTTACTTAGTACCTACTATATGTCACATGTTGGCCTAGATTATTCTAGATACCAATGATACAGAATACTTAAAATGAAATGACCTGGTTTCCTCAAATAAGTATCAAGAAAGGGGATGAGAGGGAACTTACATAGACTGATATATACTTACATACTAACCAACTGAATATATTGACCTTATTTCAATTCCAATTCATACTTTAAAAAAAATGTTTAGGGAACTGGGTAAAACTGAAAGCTGACAGACTGCACACTTGAAAATATTAAGAACTATCCTTAAACTTTTTAGGCTGGATGATAATATTCTGGCTATTTTTTTAAAATAAAGAATTCTTTTTTTTTTTTTTAAGATTTTCTTTATTTGAGAGAGAAAGAGAGCACAATTCGGGGGGGTGGCGCAAAAGGAGAGGGAGAAGACTACCCAATGAGCAGGGAACACGATGTGGGGCTCGAACCCAGTACCCCAGGATCGCGACCTGAGCCAAAGGCAGACGCTTAACCAACTGAGCCACCCAGGCACCCCAAGAATTCTTGTATTTTAAAGATACATGCTGAAATACTAACAGATGAAAGTATACGACTTCTGGGCAGTCCTTCAAATAATCTTGGGGCAGAGGGATAGGTAAGGAGAAGTGAATAGGGTATAAATGAATGAAATAAAACCAGCTATTAACTATTTAAGCTAAGTAACAGGTACATGTAGGTTCATTACATATTTTTACTGCTTTGCTGTTTTCCATAAATTACAACATTTTTAGGGTGCCTGGGTGGCTCAGTTAGTTAAGCGTCTGCCTTCAGCTCAGGCCATGATCCCAGGGTCCTAGGATCTCGTCCAGGACTGGGCTCCTTGTTCAGCCAGGGACCTGCTTCTCCCTCTCCCTGCCACTCCCCCCTGCTTGTGCTCTGTTAAATAAATAAATAAAAACTTAAAAAAAAAAAAGGAAAAAGTAATACAGAGTATGGAGAGGGGAACAAAGGATGGTTTGTAATTTTAAGAAGAATAGCCAGGGAAAGCCAAGGATACTTGTATTGGTTGTTTCTTCACAACAGCTTCGGGCCCAAAGGAAAAGTAAAGACTGATATCCAGGCCTCTGCCTGCTCTCCAACAAGTACAAAGGAGAAAAGGACATCTTTTTTTTTTCATTCCCAAAATAACACTGTATAGTCTAGAATGGGCCAGGGGACAACAATGCTGAGATGACTCTGCAGCAAAAACCTGAACAAGTTGTGGCAAAACAGCTATCCAGAAGCATATTCAAGTACCTGAATCCTGAAGAAGGAACAAGTCTAGGATGTCAGAATAGAATGAAGGGCAGTCTGTGTGGCTAGATTAGGCTAAGTGAGGAGGAAAATAGCAGATAAAACTGCAGAGGTATCAGGGGAAACTAAGAAGGGTCTAGGCCACAAGGACTTTAACTTTTTGTCTTTGTGTGAAATAGAAAGTTACCAGAGCACTATGAACACAAGGGTGATACGACCTAATGTTGTAAAGGATTACTTTTGGTGCTCTTTTCAGAACAGACTGTAACAAATCCCCAAGGGCAGAAGCTGGAAAGCCACTTATAGGCTAATGGGATAATCCAGGTGAGAGATGGTAATGGCTAAGACCACAGTGGTAGTGAGAAAATGAGAAGTCTAAGTAGTCAGATTCTGGATATATCCTAAAAATAAAGCCAACAAAATCTGCTGACCAACTGAATATCAAATGTGAAAGAAAAGGGTAAGTAAATAACGACACCCAAGTTTTTTGCCATGCAACACAGAGAGTTGCCATTTACAGAGATGGGAAAGACTACTGAAGAAGTGGTACTAGGGGAACTGGGGGCAGGGTAGTGAAAGAAAGCATTAACAGTTCAGTTTTAGACATTAAGCTTAAGATGCCCAATAGACATCCAAGTTTAAGTTGAGACTAAAGATACAGATAAATACATAGAAACATACAGATATTATATAAGCTTAATTATAAAGAGTATTTTTTTAAGATTTTAAGTAATCTCTACACCCCACGTGGGACTTGAACTTAGAACCAAGTTCAAGAGTCACATGCTCTACCAACTGAGCAAGCCAGGCACTCCATGAAGAGTTTTTTAAGTTATAAAACTGGATAAAACCAGCATAACAAGAAGTAGAAAGAGAGAAGATCTAAAATCTGAACCCTGAGATACTCCAGTGTTTAGAGGTCAGGAAAATGACTAGGAGTATCGAAAGAAACTGAGAGAAAGAAGACAAGAAGGCAAAAGAATAAGGAAGAAAGTTATAAACCAATCAAGTGAATAGATCATTTCAAAAGGCTGAGATTAACTGGGTTAAATACCACTGACAGAAGAAAAGAATAATGGCCTTGGTAGAGTGGCAGTAATTATAATCCTGAGGAGTAGACAGAGCAAAATCAGATTTTGGAGGAAAAATACTGGAGATAGCACAGAAAATTCTTTCCACAAGTTTTGTGTAAGCAAAGAGCAAAAGAAGAGGGTAATGCAAATATATGACAAATATGCAAATGTATATAAAATGAACTTCCATGATGTGTGATAACAATGAAATTCAATTGTAAAGATTGACAGGCACGCCTCGGTGGCTCAGGTCATGATCCCAGCCCACATCCTGCTCCTTGCTCAGTAGGGAGCCTGCTTCTCCCTCTCCCTCTGCCTATTGCTCCCCCTGCTTGTGCTCCCTCGATGTCAAATAAATAAATAAAATCTTAAAAAAAAAAAAAGACTTTGACAGAGTGTGTGTATGTATATATATACAGAGAGAGACTTCAATTCTACCAAGCACAAATAAAACAAAACTACAGTATATACCCCATCGTGTTACCTACAAATCATGCCTATGGAAAAAGAAAAACCTACGTTTTAAAACTTGAAAATCTAATTTCATAAATATTTAAATATGTATCTAAATATAGGATATAAGGACTAAAATCATACCGAAGTTTTTTTTTTTCTAAACTACCAGGAAAGGGACACCTGGGTGGCTCAGAGGGTTAAGCTTCTGCCTTTGGCTCAGGTCATGATCTCAGGGTCCTGGGATTGAGTCCCGCATCGCACTGGGTTCTCTGCTCAGCGGGGAGCCTGCTTCCCCACCCCTTCTCTCTGCCTGCCTCTCTGCCTACTTGTGATCTCTCTCTGTGTCAAATAAATAAATAAATAATCTTTAAACTACCAGGAAATATTTATTATGAAATTAAGGAAAATATCAAAATGCATGTAACAGGGACATCTGGGTGGCTCAATCTGTTAAGTGTCTGCCTTTGGCTCAGGTCATGATCCCAGGGTCCTGGGATTTAGTCCCGCATCAGGCTCCTTGCTCAGGGGGGAGCCTGCTTCTCCCTCTGCCTGCCAGCCACTCCCACTGCTTGAGGGGGAAAATGCACATAACAAATTTTCACATGGATTAACTCCACCCCATTCTTCTAAAAACAAGTGTAGAGAAAAAAGCAACTGGCAGCCCACACCTAACTCTGGTAAACTTACAGTGACCACGTAAACAGTGTTAATATGAGCTTGAGTGTTTAGGGAGTACTGGGGAGTACTTAGTTGCTTAAGGATTGCTTCTGATTATCTAAATTTTATTTTTATTTCTTAGTTTTTTTCTTTTTTGGTAGGACAGCACGGGGGGAAATCTGTGTTTCAGTGTTCATTTACATAGTCTATCAATTAGAGACTCACACCTCGGTGAAAAACTAAGTATGAATGTAATCATGTAATCACAATCCAAGGGGATACTACGGTTACTTATTAACAGTGGATTACTTTAATCTGACAAAAGGACTGACTAATCACCACTTAAATTATTGCATACTTTTCATTTGCTCTTTCTCTACACGGAGAGATGTACACTTACTCAGGAACCCAGGAACTTCAAAGGCTGGCCACTACAAGTCTCTAGGAATGTTGCTACTTTAATGTTACCTCCACATTGAGACCTCTGACAAGCCCAACTCAAACCATGGCCTCCAACATCAAACAACCAGATATTTTCTATTATATATTACACTTTTTGTAAGCTCCATGAGGACAGGGACTTTGTCTCAAACAAAACTGTTCTCTCCAGCAGTGAAAATAGTCTGGTACCTGATAGGTATGCAATAAATATTTATTAAATGAACAGAGAGTACCAATCATTTTTATGCCAAAGCAAATCATTATACCTCACACTGTGGATTATGCCATAAACTCCTGATGCCTGGAATGCTAATGAATGAGAATGATTCCATAAAACAAAAATCTTTTGAAAAAAATGTGATTTAACCATCCTGTAATACGGATCTTACCATTATTTACTGAGTTTCCCATTTCAATGAATCAGATTCCAGTTATCCACTTTGTTCTATTACATTTGGTTTGCTTTTACTCATATATAACAGAAAACCAAAGACAAATGAAGCCAAGAAGAAGTTATTAAAGGATTATGTATCTTTCAGTAGGTAACAGTTAAACAATTAATATCTCTAATCTGTAATGGCCCAAAAAAGACTTTTAATGACTTTATAAACAATATGAAAATGTAAATTCCATGAGAGCAGGAATCTGTCATGCTTTCTGATATATCCCTAATTCCTAGAACACACCTGAACACAGTGTTTAACCTTAAACACAGTTTGAATGAACTACATAAACTTGTACGCACTGTTCTCACTGTTCCCAAGTTTCCATCTCAAGAGATTAGAACCTCTATCTTAAACAAGACTCTAATCAGGAAATTACCCTTAGCAACCAGAGAAACAGAATAAAACACCTCTACTTCAGCACAGTAGTGTTGATTGACACCCTGCACTGTGACCCCTTGCAGGACTTACAGTAAGAATGCTAACTGTTTAAAAAACAAAGATCAGAAATATCCCACCATGGAACAACCAAACAACAACAAAAACCTACTCACTCAAAAAGATACAATTAGTAGCTTTTTTCCCAGGATGTATGCGTAGGAACTAAATCCTCTGAAGAGTAGAACTGATAAAGTCTCTAAAAGGAATTTTGGCCATGTAATATATATTACTTACAGATTAAAGATATAACCTTCCATTTACAACTGCTTCAAAAAGAATACAATACTTAGGAATAAGTTTAACAAAGGAGGTAAAAGATCTGTACACTGAAAACTATAAGACACTGATGGTAAAAAGGAAGACACAAATAAATGGATAGATGTTCCATCATGGATTAGAAGAATTAATGTTAGGGGTGCCTGCGTGGCTCAGTCAGTTAAGCATCAGGCTCTTGATCTCAGGGTCATGAGTTCAAGCCCTGTGTTGGGCTCTATAAAAAGAATTAATGTTAAAATTTCTGAACTACCCAAAGCAATCTACAGATTCAATGCAATCCCTATCAAAATTCCAATGGCATTTTTCACAGAAATAGAACAAACAATCCTAAAATTCCTACAGAATGATAAAAGACCCCAAATAACCAAAACCACCTTGAGAAAAAGGACAAAGCTAGAGGCATCACACACTCCCTGATTTCAAGCTACATTACAAAGCTATGGCAATCAAAACAGTATGGTACTGGCAAAAAAAATTACACACAGATCAATGGAACAGAATAGAGAGTCCAGAAATAAACCCATGCATATATAATTTATTTGTATAACTATTTACTTGCATGATTTATTTGTATAATAATTAATTGATGCAATTAATTTATGACAACACAGCCAAGAATATACAATGGAGAAAGGATATTCTCTTCAATAGAGAGTGTTGGGAAAGTTGGATAGCCACATGCAAAAAAATAAAAGTGGACCTCTGAGATCTCACACCACATACAAAAATCAACTCAAAATGAATTGAACACTGGCGCAAAGACATGAAATCATAAAACTCCTGGAAGAAAATATAGTGGGTAGATTCCTCATATAAGCCTTGGCAATACTTTTTTTCAATTTGACACCAAACGCAAGGGCAACAAAAGCAAAAATAATTAAGGGGGACTACATCAAACTAAAAAGTTTCTGCACAGCAAAGAAAACCATCAACAAAATGAAACAGCAACCTACAGAATGGGAGAAAATATCTATATATCATATATCTAAAAAGGGATTAATAACTAAGGTATATAAAGAACTCAAACAATAGCAAAAACAAACAGTCCAGAGAAATAACAGGCAGAGGAACTGAATAAACATTTTTCCAAAGAAGACATACAAATAAATAGACAGGTTTATGAAAAGGTGTTCAACACCCCTAATCATCAGAGTAATACAAATCAAAGCCATGATAAATTACCACCTCACACCTGTTAGAATGGCTATCTTCAAAAAGACAAAAAATAACAAGTGTTAGTGAGGATGTGGCGAAAAGGTAACACTTGTTCACTGTTGGTATGAACATAAACTGGTATAGGCACTATGGAAAACAGTACAGAAAATCTTCAAAATACTAAAAATAGAACTGATATGATTATGATCCAACAATCCCACTTCTGGGTACATATCCAAACCAAACAAAAACAGGATATCAAAGAAATATGTGCACTCCCATGTTTGCAGCATTATTCGCAATAGCCAAGATACACAAACTGAAGTGTCCATCAATGAGTGGATAAAGATGTGGTGTCTAGGGGCGCCTGGGTGGCTCAGTGGGTTAAAACCTCTGCCTTCGGCTCAGGTCATGATCCCAGGGTCCTGGGATCCAGTCCTGCATCAGGCTCTCTGCTCAGCAGGGAGCCCGCTTCCTCCTCTCTTTCTGCCTGCTTCACTGCCTACTTGTGATCTCTTTCTGTCAAATAAATAAATAAAATCTTAAAAAAAAAAAAAAAGATGTGGTGTCTATCTATTTAGATAGATAGTGTGGTATGTAGATATATAGACAGACAGACACACAATGAAATATTATGCAGCCATGAGAAAAGAAGGAGATCCTGACATTGGGGATTACATGGATGGACCATGAATACTATGCTAAGTGAAGTAAGTCAAGAGAAAGACAAATACTACATGGTATCACTAATATGTAGAGTCAAAAAAAAAAAACAGTCGAGGTGCCTGGGTGGCTCAGTGGATTGAGCCGCTGCCTTCGGCTCAGGTCATGATCTCAGGGTCCTGGGATCGAGTCCCGCATCGGGCTCTCTGCTCCGCAGGGAGCCTGCTTCCCTCTCTCTCTCTCTGCCTGCCTCTCTCCTACTTGTGATCTCTCTCTGTCAAATAAATAAATAAAATCTTTAAAAAAAAAAGTCTAAACTTATAGAAACAGACTGTAAAAATGTGGATGCTAGGGGGTGGAGGAAATAGGGAGAGGTTGAATTTGGTAAAGGGTATAAACTTCCAGTTATAAAAATCAATATGATCTGAGGATCTAATGTAAAACACAATGTCTATAATTGATACTTTATTCCATAATTGGAACTCAGTAAAAGAGGTAAAATGTTCTTGTCAAAAAAATGTATGAACATGAATATATCAGGTGAAGATGTATTAATTAACTAGATGGGGGAATCCTTTCACAAAGTATACATATATCAAATTACCATGATATACATTCTATCTGTCTTACAATTTTATATGCATGACTCAACACTGAAAATATTTTTAAAAAACATGACTTAAAAAAACCTGTCAACTCTGCAATGAATTTAGAACATGTAAGAGAATTATTACAACTTGAGAAACGCAAGAAAAAAACATGAAAATACCTGCCAAGCTTAAATATACCTAGGTAAAGGTCTTGACTTAATGAGCAAAACATGAATACTGTATTTATTTAGTCTTCAAGCAACTGTACATATAGTAAAACATATATTACAGTTCATAATGTAGGTTGAGAAGTCAGTACACACTTTCTGTCATTTCAGTAAGTCTCCCAGGCTCTTACAAATAAACTGGACTGGGAGAGCCCTTATCAAGTTCATTTCAGTTAAGATTCTAATTTGAGAGTCCTTCCTAAGGAAAAGTAAATAGCAGGCCTCAGTGAAAAACTACTTTATAAAGTTCATTTTTGCCTGTGTTACATACGTGCACCTTTATTTACAAGCATGCACCCCCTACTTTTATTTCATGTAGTTTTAATCTCATTTCCCTAAGATTTAAAAAAATCCAAAGTTCCAAAGACATTATTTAAAAAAGAAAAGTAAATCATTAAAAAGAGTTTGTTCCCCAAGTATATTTGTCTTAGGTCCAATTAATGAAGGGACCAAAAGCCCTACCTACTAAAATAGTAGCTAATGATATCACTAATATTGAATGATGTAACAATTTATTTCCTAAGATAATTCAATCAACAGTTACTAAATTCATGTTCGCTACATTGATATTAAAAAAAAGTTATGCAACATATTTTAGAAAATGACCCACTCAAAATAGTTTTTTAAAAAATCATTTAAAACTACCTCTTTCGGGGTGCCTGGGTGGCTCAGTGGGTTAAGCCTCTGCCTTCGGCTCAGGTCATGATCCCAGGGTCCTGGGATGGAGCCCCACATCCGGCTCTCCTTCCTCCTCTCTCTCTGCCTGCCTCTCTGCCTGCTTGTGATCTCTTCTGTTAAATAAATAAATAAATAATCTTAAAAAAAAAAACAAAAAACTACCTCTTTCTTGGAAACTATCTTATATAGGATAATTACTTTCATAAAACATCATCACATTGGTGTTTCTCTATTAAAGCCAACATCAGGGTGCCTGGTTGGCTCAGTCCGTTAAGCACCTGCCTTCGGCTGAGGTCATGATTCTGAGGTCCTGGGATCAAGCCCTATGTCAGGCTCCCTGCTCAGCAGAGACTCTACTTCTCCCTCTCCTTCAACCCCTCCCCCTACTTGTGCTCTCTCTCAAAAAATGAATAAAATCTTTAAAAAATGTATTTTTAAAAAGCCATTATTTCTTGTCCATTAGTCAAGGTCATTTATTTGACAATTCTATGACCAAAGTGCATCAAATTTATTTAAAGAATTTCTATGTTAAACCTAGATAAATTTTTCTACCAAACCCTATCAACAGATCACCTGTTAACATGACTTCTTTTTACACATTAGATATACTTCTGTAAAGCTGCTTATCAGGAAATCTTTCATCAAGAAATTAACTATAATTACACATGTAAAAGAGGAAAATATGGTCCTAAGGCCAAAATTTAAGTAATATTTAATTTCAGAATAAAAAAATCAGTAAGTACTTTAAGAAGCACTGTAACCTCTGAAACAAAGCCAAAGTATGTAAATTCTCCCTACAAAAATGTATACAACTGGACATCAATACATACATTTAAAAATATTCCCTCTCCCTGATTACATCTGGGGCAATCTGAGCATATGAAACAAAAAGGACAATTTGAGCATCAAAAAAAAAGTGTAGGTAGGGGCGCCTGGGTAGCTCAGTTAGCTGAGTGTCTACCTTCGGCTCAGGTCATGATCCCAGAGTCCTGGGACTGAGTCCCATGTCAGGCTCCCTGCTTGGCCAGGAGTCTGCTTCTCCTTCTCCCTCTGCCTGCATGCATGCTCTCTCTCTCTCTCTCTCTCTCTCTCTGTCAAATAAATAAAATCTTAAAAAAAAAAAAAAGTGTAACACAATTAATGCATCTTCTTAAAATCTGCGTACCCATTATGACAACCTAAAAGGAAAGATCCAAAAAAATAATCGACCACCTTTGACACTGGATGTGATCTAGAAACTGAAATCAAATGTTCATTCTTTCCCTTTAATCTGCCTCTTCAGGAGAAACTGTAGTTCAGAATAACCTGATAATAAGGGAAAACTTTTCTTTACCAGAAGAATGCCAACAAATAAATGTAAAAGAAAAGACAGAATTAGAAAATCATCACTTTACTACAAACGATTCTACCAAGTATCATCAACAGATGCATAAAACCATTAGAGGAAAAGTTAATGAAGAACTAATATTTAATGCTGCCAAAGTTCTATCCCTACAGATCACTTGCTATCTCAAGTATTTAGGAAGCACAGTTTTGGCTATTGCCAAACCCAGTAACTGAATTTAACAACAAAACAAAACACTGTAAGAATTCTTAATTTGATATAATATTAACTAAACAGCTTCACCTATGAAGGAATCTTGCCAAATGTTTAACCTGAATCTAATCAAGCTTTTAATCCTAACCTCCAATTTGTAGGAAATAAAAGAAATAGAAAAGGCTAACTAACATCACAAAGGAACCATATTAAAAATCTAAAGCCTGAAGCATTCCTAAGAAATACCTGGTCTTATTTCTTCAAAAAGTCAGTATCACTGGAAAAGAAGTGGGAGGTTTCGGAAAGAGAATTAAATACAACACTTAAATCCCTTGATTATATATTGATTTGAACAAACCAAAATAAAAATGATATTTTGTGGACAAATGGCACACTTGAATGTGGACAGGATATTTTAGAGAATTATCTATTTTTTAGGTTTGCTTATGACACTGTCATGTAGAAATACTTTTTTTGTAGATGCATGATGAAGTTATAAACTGATTAGATGGAAGGAGTGGGTACACACTGATAAAGGGAGGCAGCCTTTACACCAAAACAGTAATAGTTGAATCTTGGTGATGATGCATGTGTGTATACTGTACTATTCTTCCTGTTTCAGTATGTTTTAAATTTTATGTTTCAAATTTATGGTTAAAATTTCAAATAAAGTTTTAGATTAGATTAAATAAATTTTTATTAAAAAAGAGAAGCTCAGGACACCTGGCTGGCTTCAGCTGGTAGGCAGCGCATGTGACTCTTGTTCTTGAGGTTCTAAGTTTGAGCCCCATGTTGGGTAGCGAGATTACTTAAAAATAAAATCTTTAGCGGTGCCTGGGTGGCTCAGTCATTAAGCATCTGTCTACCTTTGGCTCAAGTCATGATCCCACAGTCCTAGGATTGAGCCTGCTTCTCTCTCTCCCACTCTCCTGCTTGTGTTCCCTCTCTCACTGTGTCTCTCTCTGTCAAATAAATAAAGTCTTTAAAAAATAATAAAATAAAATATTTAAGAAGAAAAAAAGGCTCAAAATAAAATATGTCCTTAATCAGGCATCTGAACAGCATATATTTGATTTATAGCCCACTTTGTTCCAAAACAGATTTAAAGTGGTCTTATAACAGATAAACAAGCTAATATTTAAAAGGAAAAAAAAACTAAACAAAAGAAAAATGTAAGAAACTAAGATGAAGTCAAGGATGATGTAAGTACCTAGAATGAGTTACATATATTTACATTTTATGAAGCTTAAAAGTCAAAGTTTGTCAGGTATTTATCAAAAGCTCTTTAAAAAGAAAAATATGAAAAAATGGTCAGCATACATTAAAAGGTGCTGCCTCTAAATAAAATACCATTTCAACAGATAGCCTTATAACAACTTCCATGAGACTTCAAGTATATATTAAACAAATGGTCTCTTAAGGAGGTATAGAGATCTAAAGGCATGTATACAAAAGCTCTGTCCAGGAATGAAGAATTACTATGTACACGGTTAGCTAAAAACAAAAAAGAAATTAAACTTCAACATTTTTTTTTTTAAGATTTTATTTATTTATTTGTCAGAGAGAGTGAGCACAGGCAGACAGATTGGCAGGCAGAGGCAGAGGGAGAAGCAGGCTCCCTGCTGAGCAAGGAGCCCGATGTTGGACTCGATCCCAGGACGCTGGGATCATGACCTGAGCCGAAGGCAGCTGTTTAACCAACTGAGCCACCCAGGCGTCCCAAAACTTCACCAACATTTAATCAAGCTGACACCAGTATCCCTGTTGAATTGTCAGTCACAACTGAAGACAGATACCCTAAGAGTGAGAATTCCATAAAGTGGTGGAGTTGGCACCCTTAAACCACTTGCATTTTGCAGTTACAGGATGTCATCAACACAGTTCTTTTAATATTTAAAAAAGAAAACCCTTTATAAGTGTGGACTATTTACAGTAAGTTTCATAAGATGGGAAAGTACTATTAAAATCTTTATACTACAGAGAGATTCTCCATTAATTTACAGCTAAGTCCTTAAGAAATGTTATACTTAAGGGTGAGTTATACATTTTTAGACTAATGTTTTATAAATGAGACAAGTTACAAGCCTCTTCTATAATAAGCAGCTGGAAGGGATAGGTCATATAAAAAAAAATAAGCACCCTTAATCTGTCCTTTTTAGATAAAGGTGACATTTTTAGTAATGAGTAAGAAATTGTTTGTCAGGGCGCCTGGGTGGCTCAGTGGGTTGAAGCCTCTGCCTTCGGCTCGGGTCATGATCCCAGGGTCTTGGGATCGAGCCCCGCATCGGGCTCTCTGCTCAGCAGGGAGCCTGCTTCCCTTCCTCTCTCTGCCTGCCTCTCTGTCTACTTGTGATCTGTCAAGTAAATAAATAAAATCTTAAAAAAAAAAAAAAAAGAAGTTGTTTGTCAAAAAGAAACTTGGGCTAACAGACTTAACTGTAGAGAACAGAGTGCGATTACTAGGGGGAGATGGGGAGGAGAAATGGGTGAAATAAGTCCTGGGAATTAAGGAATGCACTTGTCATGATGAGTATTGGGTGACATATGGAATTACTGAATCACTATACTGAATACCCGAAACTAACATAATACTGTATGTTGTTAACTATACCAGAATTAAAAGAAGAAAAAAAACTTGGGCTAAGAAAACTGATGTTTAGAAATGTTTCCATCATGATTTGTAACTAAAAATGAAATTTGGGGACGCCTGGGTGGCTCAGTTGGTTAAGTAGCTGCCTTCAGCTCAGGTCATGATCCCAGCGTCCTGGGATCGAGTCCCACATCGGGCTCCTTACTCGGCAGGGAGCCTGCTTCTCCCTCTGCCTCTGCCTGCCTCTGTCTGCTTGTGCTCACTCTAACTACAAAAAAAAAAAAAAAAAA
>RCUC01148191.1:0-75089 GCA_003697995.1 Taxidea taxus jeffersonii
GGGGGGCAAGGGGGAGGGTGCAAAGGAGAGGAAACAGGAGAAAATTTCGAGCAGATCCCCTGCTGGATGGAAAGTATGACTCAGGACTCCATCCCAGGACCCTGAGATCATAACCTGAGCCAAACCAAGAGTCAGAGCCTCAACCAACTGAGCCACCCAGGTGAATCCTCTGACATCATTGATTATTCAGGTTGTTTTGTCTCTGCTTCCAGTATCTATCTATCTATGCTGCCAGACTGGTTTTTCTAAAAAGCAAATACAATAATACAATTCTTTTCCTCCTTAAAAACTGCCAATAGTTCCACAACATATTATAGAATAAAGTCTCAATTTTTAATATAATATCCTTCTTCTTGCAGAATGTCCCTGCTACCTGTTAGACTACCTCTCTGATATTGCGTATGCAGTTTAAATTTTAGCAAATTTAATTATGTACCATATATCTCAGAGAAGAATATGTGCTCTTTGAGGGGAAGGGCCAAAAACCTCATCTACCACATTTGAATATATGGTAGGCATTAAAAAATACATTATTTTATCTAAAGTTAGTTCTCCTATTATCTATTCATTTGATGCCTTTCTATGTAACTCATCTAGCAAACCTCTTAAGCACCGGGTCCTATAATTGCACAAAGGGACTGGGTAATTATCCCTGCCCTCTCCCTATCTTATAAGAAAGAACGCTAGCTAAAATATTTATTTATAACTTTGCAATACAAAGGTAACTATAAGGAATTCCATAGTAATACACAGAGGTTAAAAAAAGAAAGACTGGTCCTTTAGATGTAGATTTTTAATATCTCATACATATAGAGAGAGTAGAAATATTTCTCAGTCTCCTAGTGACTGACAAAAAGAATCACATTTCAGGTAAGATGAATATGTAAATATCCTCACATAGACGTTATCAGTAGCCTAATGGGCTACAGAATAACCATGGAAATGTAGCAACTACAAATCAGAGGTTCGGAACTTGAAATCTGCATTAATTTTCCAGACTGCTGCTTCCCCGCAATCTCAGAAGGATGGTACCTTGTACTCTGTCCTCAGGTCACCCAGATATCATCCCTTCTTTAGATGAAGAGCTGGGACATACTGCACCATTTCACCTTTTTGCCAGATCTGTGAGCAGTTTTAACTGAAAGACAGGCCACCACAGAAAGCATGGCTTGAGGACAGATGGCCACACGGTGCTTGCCAGCTTGGCTGAGGACACATGCTATTGCCAAGGACCATAGGCTGCAGGCCAGCTCATGAACTGCTACTCCAGTGACTCCTGCTCAAAGGGCCATCACCTTTCAGTCTCTGTCTGGGCTTCCATTCTAGCCAAAGCTGCCAGTTACTGAGTCACTCTACAATTCATCAAATTCACCTGATATCTACTACACCCAGTCAGATAGAAAGGGCTACAACGATCGAACTCATACACAGTATTTATTTGTAACCCTAGCTTGGGGTTTGAGACTTTTGTCCATAGAAGCCTGGCCCCAAAGCCCTCCTGACCAGTAACAGCTGAGGCACACTGCAGGGATCTGTTTGCGACTCCGGAGGAAACCGTGCCATTTAGAACTCTGCGGATCCCTTAGAGTAGGAGAAATCTGCCTGCCGGCCTGAGGTCACCCCCCACCCCAATTCCATGGTGTCACTCAGCACAAAACAGGGCCTTACCCAAAGGCCTTATGACTGTCCTCAACTGATACAACTCTGGAACCCACACAGCAGGGTTAGATTGGCCCAGCCATTCCCCTAGGTCCTAACTGTCACCCTAGTTAGGGGTTTCAGACTTTGGTAATGGAAGCCTGTATACAAATTCCTCCTGATTGGGGCCACCTGAGGCACACTCCAGGACTCTGCTTGCCATTCAGGAGGAAACAGAGTTATTTAGAACCGTGCAGAATCTTTAGAGTGGGAGAAATCTGCCTGACCCCCGAGTTCACCCCTAAATTCGGTGTCTCTGCTGGACAAAAAACAAGGGCATACGCTCTGCCTTATGACAGCCCTAAACTGAGACCCCAGAGAAGCCCACTTCAGCTCTGGTAGATTAGGCCTGCCTTGTCCCTCGGCCCTAACACTAACCCTAGCTTGGGGTTTTATGTCTGACCACCTGGCATCAGACTCAGCTGACAGCATATGCAGGGAAACCCCCATCCAGAGGGGTTTCACACAGGCCTGATTCTTCCCATAACAACAACCTGAAGCCAAACCATGCACTTTCTGGAGGGAAGAGAGGAGGTGGAAGAGAAGACACACAGATCGTCTGGCCACCTCCTTCGTCACTGTGGATCCTTTAAAAATAGTAATACATGCAAAGTTTAATAAATCTTCCATCAGTAAACTCTAACTTTTTATTTTTATCAGATGATAGGACTCCTGTCCTTAAAACTCAATGATCATGGTTAGAATAAAATGCAAAATCCTCAGCATAAATATAGAATATATTTATAGAATATAGAATATATAGAGAATCTATATGTAGAGTCTATAATATACATAGAATATATAAATATAGAGCAGACGATCTGCACCATCTTGAACTCTTGCCCTGTTTTCCATGCTCAGGCACCACTGGTTTTCTTTCTTTTGCTTAAATATTCAAAGAGCCCTTGCCAGCCTCTCTGTTTCCAGCACCTGCTTCTTGGACAGCCTGCAACTTTTTCTCACAATTCAGGACTCAAGTTGGATTTGAGCTTTCTTTTATTACCCTGTCTAAAGCATCCCTCTTCTTCAGGTCTCCAATGGCTCTCTATCTCATTTTCCATGTGTCATGTCCCTAATGACACTTGATGGGCTCATGCTCACATGCTCACACACACACACACACACACACACACACACACCACCAATGGGCACATGGTCGGTACTCATTAATACTAAATCAGTGAAATCAATGCATCAGTAACAAATATTTTTAATATTTTATTAAGATAAGCCTATAGTTCCAAGAAATGAAATGGGTAAGCACAGGGCAGTGATGTCTTCGAAAAGGAGGGGAGGAATCCTTAGAAGAACACAGAGCCTGGTGGTTAGAGCTTCCTTTGTCACTTTCCTTCCTTTTGGACAGCTCATAACCAAAAAAGGTTAGTGAGAAACAAGATGCAATGATTAGATTATACAACATAGTCTTAAAATAGTCAAGCCATTCCGGTTGTTGCTCTAAAAAAGTGTGTATACGAACAACACACACTGTCAAAAACCCAGAGAACTGTCTCTTGTAATAACGATTTCTATACAGATATCGTGTTCTTTTTGTAAAGCGTTTCAAATCATAGCCACTATTTTTAGTTCCGAGGGTGAAAAAAGACTTTTGCTCTTTCTAATGATGTTTTTTGGTCTTCATGATTTCAAAAGTAGATTTGCTTGTTTGTTATTTGTTTGTTTTTTCAAATTAAATGTAACAGGTCACCGAGCCTATAATGTCATCCTTTTTATGCCAGAGAGAAAAGAGAAAAGAGAAAAGGACAGGTTACTAATGGCTGAAAATTAGCTCACTTGGTCTGTCTGGAGCAACTCTTCTCCCGCTTCAAGTACTTAGACCCGTATTCATATCAGGGCGATAAATCACAGACTGATCACTGAGCACATGAGGAAGCATGAGATCAACAACAGTTCGCTGAGGAAGAAGGAGCCGCGATAGCCTCAGGGGTTCGTGGTTGGCTTCTCTCAGGATGCTGGTGGTTAGCTTTCTAGAGCACAGCATCCTGCCCGCCTTCCTCTCATATGGGTATGTAAGTGAGGACAATGACCACCTGGTGTACACGTGAGAAAGGACACTAAAAGAGGTGACAGACTAAATCACCAAACAGCTCCTGGATAGGCGATTGGGAGACCAACGGTCAAATCCTGGCTCTACTTGCTGTCAGACGAGCAGCCTGTGACAAGTGATGTCACTTCTCTAAAAACCAGTCTTCTACAGATACATATCACAAAGGGCTCCAAAGGGAATGTAAGAAGACGATAAAAATTATATATATATATACATATATAACATATAGTCCAGTAAATAGATGATCAATAAAAGGTTTCTTTCCTCTTTACTTTCCTCTTTCCATCCCTTCTTCAAAACAGATTCTGTAGGGGTGCCTGGGTGGCTCAGTTAAGCAACTGCCTTCTGCTCAGGTCGTGATCCCAGTCTGGGATCCAGACTGCATGGGGCTCCTTGCGCAGTGGGGAACCTGCTTCTCCCTCTCCCTCTGACCCTCCCCTCCACTCATGCTCTTCCTCTCTCTCAAAGTAAATAAAATCTTAAAAAAAAAAAAAAAAAAGATTCTGTAGAGTTAATATAAAATTAGGGATTTTAAAACAATAAGTGTAAAATCAATAGAATTTCATAGATTTGTATTGCATATTTGGAGCTGTACCTCCTATAATTGAAAATGATCTGCTTGTCTAAGTAGAAAACGGTTATACCTTAAAATTATAATTATTTCCATCCATGTCGTCGCAAATGGCAAGATTTCATTTCTTTTGATGGCTGCATAGTATTCCATTGTATATATATATATATATATATATATATATATATATATATACCACCTCTTCTTTATCCATTCATCTGTTGATGGACATCTAGGTTCTTTCCATAACTCGGCTATTGTGGACATTGCTGCTATAAACATTCGGGTACACGTGCCCCTTTGGATCATTACGTTTGTATCTTTAGGGTAAATACCCAGTAGTGCAATTGCTGGGTCATAAGGTAGCTCTATTTTCAATTTTTTGAGGAACCTCCATGCTGTTTTCCAGAGTGGTTGCAACGGGGGTGGGGGTTAAGGTGGTACGAAAAGAAAAAATGAAACAAGATGGGATCGGGAGGGAGACAAACCAAAAGAGACTCTTAATGTCATAAAACAAACTGAGGGGGGTGGAGGGGGAGAGGGGTTGGGAGAGGGTGGTGGGGTTACATTATATGTTTAAATAAAAAAAGCTTAAATAAAAAAATAAATTTAAAAAAAAGAAAAAAGAAAATTTGGTTTTAACTTGAAAAAAAAATTATACTTATTTTCCTGATTCTTAGCCATACTTGTTGTCTTATAGAGATTTTCAATGTGTGAAAATGTAAGAGCTTTCCAAAACTGTGGTAATATTTATGTTTGAATCCAATATTAGTTTTACCATCACATCATTTCAGCAAATATTTAGAGAACATGACTACCTGGCCCATCCTATTTCACAGGCTGGAAGTGTAAGTCCTTACTCTCAAGGAGATCAGGTCTAGTGGTGAAAACCATATATAAATTAGCAATTGCATTGCAATGAGGTAAATATTATAAATAAGGACGTGGAAAAGTTGACGCTAAAATAGAATGGGAACATGTAAGTTTGGTTGGATAAGTGCAGAAGCAAAGGATTTAGGAAAGTTCATAGAATGACCTTTGAACCAAGGTTGACAGAAAGACGTATGGGTCTGAAGCTCAGAAGAAACACAAAAGCTGAAATGGACATTTAGTGTCCTCAATATTGTAATGGTAAGAGTATGGATAATATGCTTCAAGGTCAGTGTGTAAAATGAGAAGAAAAACATCCTAAGATTAAATTATTGGTTTAGCAGTCAGTTTTTCTTATTATAACAAATAACCCTAATATATCAGTAACTTACACAAAAAAGGCACTTATTTCTTGCTCAGTCACCTTATAATTAGGGCTACGACTGACCTCAGCTTTGCTGGTCATTGCTGAGCTGAGCTGGATCTGACTGGGCCCCATCAATCTTTGCACCCCAGGACTCAGGATGAAGGAGAACCCATAACCTGAAAAGCCTTTTCTTTTGGAGGGTAGCAGTAAAAGAGACATAGTCAACTCACACAAACAATCAAATCTTGTGACAAATGTCACATCCCATCTGCCAAAACGTGTCAAATGATCGTGCTCAAAATCACTGAGGCAGAGGCAGAAGAACACACAGAGGCAATTCAAATATAATGAGAGGAGATCCATAATCACTGGAAGAGAAGAATCACTGGAAACAATAATGCTTTTTTTTTTTACAATTTTTTCCCAAATTCAATTTCGTTAACATAGAGTATTATTAGTTTCAGTGGTAGAATTGAGCAATTTATCAGTTGCTTATAACAACACCAAGGGCTCATCACATTACAGGCCTTCCTTAATGCCCATCACCCATCACCCAGTTACCCTCTAGCAATAATGCTTTAAAAAAAAAAAATCATGATCTACCTTTTCTTTTTTTTTTTTTTAAGATTATTTATTTATTTATTTGTCAGATAGAGAGCACAGGAGCGAGCATAGGCAGACAGAGAGGCAGGCAGAGGCAGAGGGAGAAGCAGGCTCACTGCTGAGCAAGGAGCCTGATCTGGGACTCTATCCCAGGACGCTGGGATCATGACCTGAGCCGAAGGCAGCCGCTTAACCAACTGAGCCACCCAGGCATCCCTGATCTACCTTCTCTTATGTTCCTTTTATTTCTGAAACTTGTGTGTGTACCCTATTATTCTTCCTTATTAAGAATTTTGATAAGCCCTACCTGGGAACATATAGCATTTCAAATACAGTTTTTAGGGCCTCATTCCTAAATACAGATGGATAACCAAGGGTTATCAAATACTGAAGTCTAACACATGAAAAAAAAAAAAACTCACACAAAGCAAAGACAAATGAACTTGAGGAGAACAGAACACCAATATTAGAAAACTATTTTTTTAATTACTTTTTTAAAGGTACAAACTTCCAGTTATAAAATAAATAAGTCACGGACATATAAGGCATGTACAGCATTGTGACTATAGTTAAAAATACTGTTGCACATTTTCAAGTTACCAAGAGAGTAGATTTTAACTGCAAAACAAAACAAAACAAAAAACTAAGAATCTTCTCAAAAATCAAATACTCCATTTACAAAACAGAGGTTACTAAAAAAAGGAACACCCCAAAGGGAATAAGAAGAGCTCTTTTAAAAAATGTCTTTTAAATAGTTCCTGTAATAATGTGATGGTAAAAATACATATTGTACTCAAAAACTGTATCTGAGAGAATCATTGTGTAGCTTTTCACAGGTTGTTCAAGGTGTCATCTAATATATGTGTCACCTAATACAGTCCATCATGTTCCCATTTTGAGTGGAATGTAGAAAGCTTATCCTAATGTAGTTCCCTCAACTCTCCCCACTTATACTAATACTTGTCTTAAGTATTTCCTCCACATACATTTTACATAGCATGGTGGGATTCACTTCAAGTATCAATCGTAGTTGAGAAAACTCTAGAAGAAGCCAAGGGAAAGGTACTGGATCTACCCATACATTTACTCTTCCCACTGTTCTTTCTGTGTCCCAATCTTCCTAAATTCTTTTATTATTTTATTTCTGTTTTCCCAAAGTTTGACTATGCTGTGTCTTGCTGGCAATTTCTTTAAAGAAGAAACTAAGAAATGCTTTGTGTGGGATTTGCTCAGTTTTTTTGAGTCTGCGAGTTTCTGCTTTTTGCCCAATTCTTGTCATGCCCAAGTCTTCGGGCATTAATTTCTTTGAGCACTATTTTCAACCCCAACCTCTCTCACCCTTCCTTTCAGGATTCTGGTGAAATTAATGTTAGATTTTTTGTTATACTCCCACAGATATCTGAAGCTGGTTTATTTTTTACTCTTGTTTTCTGTCTGTTGCTCAGATGAGGTGATCCTGATTCTTCCATCTTCTAGTTCCTGATTCTTTCCACTGTCACCTGAAGTCTATCATTGAGCACATCCATGGAGGGTTTTGTTTTTGTGTTTTCAGCTATCGTATTTTTCCATTCTAAACTTTCTGTGTGTGTGTGTGTGTGTGTGTGTGTGTGTATTCTATTTCTTTGCTGAGACTATTTTTCACTTGCTTCAAGTCTATTTATAGCTCATTGATGCATTTTTAATGTAGCTACTTTCAAAGCTTTGTCGGAGAATTCAAACATCTTTGTCACCTTGGTGTTGGCATCCTCTGTTGTTAGTGATAGTGGTGATGTTTTCATGGAACTTGAAATTTTTCTGGTTCTTGGCCTGACAATTTTTTTTAATTGGAAACTGGAGATTTGGGGTTTTATGTTATGATACTCTGGATCTCATTTAAACCATCTTGTATCTGAGTTCCTTTGACATGGCTCCAACATGGGAAGTAGCAGGCAAGTGGTTGTAGAGTCTGGGTTCCCCACTCAGCTCTCCATGATATCTGGGCTGGGGACTCAGCATTACTGCTTGGTGGGAGTTCTGGCCCTCTAGATGGTCTCCACTGACCCCGTGGTGAGGGGAAGGATGGCCTTGCTTCCACTGGGTAATGGTAAGAGTCTTGTTTCTCCTCTAGGTATCCTCTGACAGGCTCCTAGCAGGGATGGGGAGGGACATCTCATTATTGCTGGGAGTGGGGGGAATCCAGATTCTTCATGTGATCTCCACCAACATCATAGGGAATAAGAGGGCTCATTATCACCAGTGGGTATAAAAGTCTTAACTCAGTTTTCTCTGACACCACCCTAGTGAGTGATTGGGGTTCCTACTTGCAACCTGGCAAGGGTTTGCAGGTGAGTGGGAGTGTGGACACTTAGCCTTTGAAAGTGGGTGGGGTTGTGGACAGATTTTTCCGTGGTGTTTGACTGGGGTAGAGCGCTTACTGTCTAAAACTCTTCTGTCTTATAGCCTGCCCCTTTCTTGGTCCTTTGACTATAAAGTGGAGGCTTTTGTTGGACGTTTTTATGTCTACAACCATTGACATTTCCAGGTTTCTAATTTCTTCAGCCCCAAGTCAGAGATACAGAAGGCAAAAAGGAAGAAAATCCTCCAGAATTCACCAACATGTCATTCAGTGGGCCCCAAGGATTCTAGCCCATCTGCCTTCTTTCTATCTTTCTGAGTTATCTTTTAATATATTCTTATGATAAAAATATTTATATATTTTCTTATATATTATGATAAGATGTAAGGCAATATTATATTTTATATGCTATATATTACATGTATTTATTTTCATTTTAGGGTTCATAGCCGTATATTGAGAAGAACGGGGAAGTACATCTAGTCCATCTTTCTAGACGGAAGCCTCCCTTGAGATTTTAATTTCAGTTATCACTCTCACTTTTAACATCTGACTGACTTTCTTTCATTGTCAATGACTATCTTTTCTTGCATTTTTATCTATTTTAACTTTTGATTATTTTTAAATTTTTACCTTTACAGGTTATTTTACTCACTCAAATTCTTAGAATACAAAGAAATAAAACAAGACAAAACCAGAGAGGTAGACAAACCATAAGAGACAGTTAATTATAGGAAACAAACTGAGGGTTGCTGGAGGGGAGGGAGATGGAGGGATGGGATAACTAGGTAATAGAAATTAAGGAGAGCATGTGATATAATGAGCACTGGGTATTATATAAGACTGATAGGGGCACCTGTGTGGCTTGGTGGGTTAAGCAACTGCCTTTGGCTCAGGTCATGATCCTGCAATCACAGGATCAAGTCCCACATCGGGCTCCCTGCTCAGCAAGGAGTCTGCTTCTCCCTCTGACCTGTCCCATCTCATGCTCCCTCTCTCTCAAATAAATAAAATCTTATAAAAGAAAGGAAAGAAGAAAGAAATATAGAAAGAAAGAAAGAACCCTAGCACCTAGCCACTAAGCCTTATACCTACTTATATATCTTTGGTTCAGTTTAATATCTCTTATATGTCTAGCTATAAACTGTTTCTCTCACCTTGGGATTGTGTTCATCTGTGCTGAAGCCAGCTCATACAGGTTGGCAAGGGTTAATGTTTACATTTTCAGCAATTTGTAAGCTGATCATTGTAAACATACTGGTTAAAACATGCATTTCTAACTATTTATGTGAGAGGTTTTGTGTTAGTTCAGAAAGCCATGATGCTGAGAGTAGAGTTTTGTCCTTGATTGGGGCACCTGGGCAGCTCAGTGAATTAAGCATCTGCCGTTATCTCAGGTCATGGTCTGAGGCCCCTGGGATGGAGCCAAGACACACATTGGTCCCCCTGCTCAGCAGGAAGTCTGCTTCTCCCTCTCCCTCTGCCCCTCACCTGCTCGTGCTCTCCCCCCTCTCTCTCCAATAAATAATAAAATCTTTAAGAAGAAAAAGGAATTTTGTCATTGATTTAACCAAGTCAGAAACCACTTAGAAAATTATTTTACTTTTCATCCAGGGCAATATCCTTCCATCTACCCCACCACTCCCTCACAGAGATGAGAAAAAGAAGGCTCAGAGATCCTAAGGAGAGAGTCTATACAAGGCTTTCCCCCACCTTCTATTTCTCCACTGCTCTTTCTACTATTTCATCCTGTGGTCTTGCCTGTGCTTGTTTATAGAAAAGATCATTTCTCCACTTCTCTTTTAAACCAAGTCCCAATAAAAGGAAGGAGATGCTGAGACTCTTTGTTCCAAGGCAGACTAATGGAAAGGGCCATCAGGAACTCTCCAGGCCCTGGCATCTCCCTTGAGATACCCCAGCTGGAGAATCAGAGAAGCCACTTCTGTAAATCATTTTTTTAAAGATAGATTTATTTATTTATTTGTTTGTTTGTTTGTTTGTTTGAAAGAGAGAGAGCAAGGGGAGAAACAGAAAGAGAGGGAGAAAGAGAATCCTCAAACAGGCTCCCCACTGTGTGAAACCCAATGCAGGGCTCAACTCCAGGACCCTGAGATCATGATCCGAGCTGAAATCAAAAGCTGGCTGCCTAACCAACTAAACTACTCAGGCACTCCCAGAGAAGCCACTTCTGAAAGACAGACATCTTTCTGCATTTCCCCAGAAGACCCGAACACTTGTCAACCCCGATGCAATGAGTTTCTAGAAGTTAGCTTCACCAAGCTTTTATGTAGCCACACAGATGTCATTTGAACCATTTCTATTTTTTTCTCATTTTCTACCTGACCCTTCCCTCCTTCCATGTCTTCATCTTTGTACCTTCTTCTCCACTGCATGGGTTCCATTATTATTATTATCATTATTGTTATCATTATTATTATTATTTTACTAAAGCAATCATCAAAATGTCTATCTAAACATCCATTAGCATGCCATATGAATGCATTGTTTCCCAAATGCTGCATTTTGTAAGAAAATGGTAGATTTTCTGATTTCTGATTTCTGATTTCTAATTACTGATAATTTCCAATTATCAGTAGGACATGTCTTACCAAGGTACTAAAAAGGAAGTAGCTTAAGACATAGGTAAAGGATATGCAGAAAATCAAAACCCAGAAATACTGTCAATTAGTAGTACATTTATTATCCCCACTGAAGATAACCCTTAAATAGCTCTGGATCATGGCACAACTATGCTGCTGATGGGACTTGGATTTTGAACTGTTGAGGAACCCAGGGATTATTCAGTTCAACTCCCACTTCTGAAAAACGAGGAAAGAAAGCTAAGAAAGCAAGACCCAATTCTATTTTCAAACTCATAGTTTGTACCACTCCTTTATGCACCTTCTTCAAGCATGTAATAAAATCTCCTTGTCACTTTAAAGATACAAGCTTAATTGACTTGACTGTCATTTTTGTGACAAAATCATCTAAAAGGTCATGCTCTGTGGTCCAGAGAACGAGCACTAACTAGAAAATAATGTGTTGTAAAGTAGCTGATGCTTTTGTTCCTATATGAAAATAAGCCCTCCATGATTAGCTGTCATAATGTCACCCCCATAACAAGAAATTTTCTTAACAGAATAGTGTATGAGGTACAGTTACAATCTCCGAAGCCAGACTGCTTGGGTGTGGATACTGTCTTAATCATTTCCTAGCTGTGTGACTTTGGGCACATCAGTGATACTCCCTGTGTTTTACTCTTCTCATCTAAGAGATACGAGTAATTATCATAACTACATTTAGGGCTGTCTTGAATATCAAACGAACCATACATCTAGAATACTTAGAACACCTTCTGGTACAAAGTAATTGCTATTTGTGGATCAGCTGTTACAATAGCTTTTTTTTTTTCTTTAATTTATTTATTTGTCAGATAGAGAGAGAGTGCAGGAGCGAGCACAGGCAGACAGAATGGCAGGCCGAGGCAGAGGGAGAAGCAGGCTCACTGCCGAGCAAGGAGTCCGGTGTGGGAATCGATTCCAGGACTCTGGGATCATGACCTGAGCCGAAGGCAGCCGCTTAACCAACTGAGCCACCCAGGCGTCCCCAATAGCTTTTTTTTTTAAATGTCTGTAATTATCCCTCTTCCTATCCTGATGCTCCTTCCATAGTGACAGGACAATAGCTTCCATTTAAGGACAGACTCTATTTCCCCACCCCTGGAATCTGACCTTACCTTACCTCTGGTTCTAGCTGCGTTTCCATACCCTCAGCCCTCAGCCCTTCCTTCTGCCCAAGGAACAGACTGAGGGTAGCCTGTGGGAGGCTGGGATCCACATGGACCAGAGCCATACCTGCTCAAACTGAGGTCCTGGAGAAACCAGACAAAGTCAGCAGCTGCCCACAGATGCCTGTGGAAGCTCAGCAAAGAATTTTTTAATTCACACCCTCCAAGCGTTTGCCTTATACTTCCATAGAAACGTGCCCAAAGAGTTCTCTCGGGATACAAGGATCTATGGAGTAGAAAAGGAAACACTAAATGTCATGCAGAAACACACTGGTGTCTTTTAAATTTCACCTGATTGAAGGAAGTTTTGAGAATTGATATTTTTAGGTTACTTTCCCATTTCCTTTTCGTGACTAAATGTCAGAGCTTGAGGACAAAGAATTGGGGTCATTTGAACCTATTTCCCCCGGCTGCTTTCTCTTATGGTGCTAAGATCCCAAGTCCTTCTCTAGGGAACAAATTTCTGAAAGCATGATACCAGAATGACGGGTACATGCTAAACACCCTTCATGGCAGCCTATGGTTTTGTGCCTTTTCCCATGAAGGGAAGTAACTTTCGAAGAGGGTATGCCCTCTAGGTTTGCCCCTAGTAGTTTAAAGGAGCTGGTAGGGAGCACCTGTTCTGAGATCCCACAGAACTGGGTTCTGTCACTGGCTCTAATGTTAACACACTACAGGATTTTGGACAAATCATCTAGTTATTGATGCCCCATTTCCTCATCCATAAAATACGAGCCATAGTCCATATCTTGAGGGACTTAGATAAGATAGAGTATGTAAAAGCATCTAGCACCACCACAAGGAGAGCAACTATTCACTTCTCATCAGAGCTCACATTTAAAACCAACCAAGCTTCACATCGATCTTATTAACTGGATAAAATATACCCCCCCATGGCTTAATGTATCCAATGACAAACCAAGATTTTAAAACCCGTTATAAAATGCCAATGTAAAATTATGCGAAAGCACTTAAAAATATGTATAAGGTGTGCTGCAAATGGAAGGGTGGATAATGGCACTTACAATTGTGATTGTGAAGATTGATGATAATAATGATATTATTTGGGAATTATTGGAGAATCTTCCACAGGAGCCTCAGTAAGCTTCCTAAATGTCTTTTGGGGAAATGTATTTAGATGTTATTGTTACTAAATAAAAATATCAAAGGCAGGATCCACTCTGAACAAGAATAAAGGGGTAACGTTTGTCATTATAAACATGACCTCAACACACCGTGGATATAAAGGTGCCCAGGCTTAACAAACAAGCTTCTGCTTCCTCTTCTGCTCTATATCTCTTTTTCCCTTTTTTTTTCTTCCCATTCCATACCCACACAAGCTCCAATATACTCAAGTTTCTCATCATGTTCTAAGGCTTTTCTATCTGAGAGTCACACACTTGAGTGGAAGTTAACTTGTGATGTAACTTGAGATATCCTGGCATTTCTGGCAGAGTGTGGAATTTGTAAGCTGAAGATCCCAAAACATACTGCATGGGCTGGGGAATGACCTGAAAGGAAGGCGGTAGAAAATAGAGATGGCATTTTAAGAGGTTTCGATGAGGAGGAGAAGGGACAGCTTGGGGAGTAACTAAAGGGGTTCTTATTCCTGAGTAATGCTTAACCATTAACCAAGTAAACCAAATGCTTTAGCTGTCCTGTGATCAATACTGGCAGAACCTTGAACCTTTTGCAAGATATTATACCTTGTGAGCCTCTGCTGCCTCCTCTATAAAAATAAAAATAACTATATTCAGGGGTGTGCTGGTAGATGTCTATCAGTCAGCTCTCTGGGGAAAAGGCCCTGATCTGTAACATTTGCTTATTTTTGTGGTGTGAATAAACTCACAATAACCAATTTCAAGCTACCAAAAGAACTCTATTGAACACAGAGTTGGGAAGAGATGCACCATAGAACAACAGCATACAGTATTTCTACCATACATAAGAAATAGATTTAAATAGCCTGAAAAGCATAGATAATAATAAAATATAGTAGAATAATGAGGAAGTAATGAGTTTGAGTTTTCATTACCATTGTTTCCATGTAATTCATTTCGAGTTACGTTTCTGCAGTAATTTAATTTTTAATAATGTCTACATTTTACAACCTGTTCTCAAAACTCCTGAAAATGTAACAACCAGCTCTCACTAGCTGGTATGGGCCAATTCTGGCAAATCACTGATTGTATCTGCTTAAAAGGCTCTTCTGGGACCCACCATGCTACATTTTATTTGAAACTTAGAGAAACCATATTTAAAGCTATTATTTTATATCTTCCCAATTTAGCAATCTGAAAGAACCTTATCAGTAACTCTGGGTGTTAAAAAAATTGACATTACTCCAGTAACCAGTGTTACACCAGTGTTAATTATATTGTCTCTGTGATTCAGTCTTGATGTCCACCATCTTGTCAGGGGTAATGGCAGGAACTCTGATAGCCCAAGAGGTGACCAGAGAGTGTGACAGTGATTGCATCAGTAACAACAAAAGAGTCTGGGGAGAATCAATCATGGTGAACCACATTCCTTTTGCTGACATATCCTATGCCTTTGGATTCATGGGAGGCTAGATATGGAGGGAAATGAGCTGGTGATCTGGCTGGTGAAGGGCACCCTAAAATCCTTGAAATTCATTTGTATCTATCATGTCTAGAATGGCTTCAGGAATTCCCTCTGTCACGCAGGTGGACTGAAGATACCAATTAGCAGATTAAAAGGAAGAAGATAACAGATCAGAGAAATAATGTGGTAATAAGAAAGAATATCTAAGAAGTGGAGGGAGGAAGAGAAAAGATTGGTAACTGAAAGAGAGAGACTGAGAGAGAGAGAGAGATTCATTTAGTTCCTTTCCTGAGACTAAAATCTCATCAAGTTTATTAAGGGGAAGGAATCTATTGCTGGAATCAGGTTTCCAGGAAAATTCTTTAGAATAAAATTGTATCTTACCCAAGCAACACCTTTCTGTCTAGATGAAATAAGCACTAACAAAGATCTAAAGATGGGAAACAGTGAAAGATCTTCAGTCAAGTTAAGAGATTCCTTTCATCCTTTTACTGTTAATACTAACAGAGAAAGACTTTCCTTAGGCAGACAGGAATACCATTTTTTTTTTTTAAGTAATAGAATATACGTTTAAAGACAAAGGGCAAAAGCTATGAAAAATGTCATAAGCAAGTGTTTGACAAAAAGTATGTGTTGAAAAATAATTTTTAAGTATGTGTTGAGTGTTAATGTCAATTTACTTCTTTTTCTTACTATCCAGATACTTTCTCAGGTCTTAAAAAAATGCTGCCCATTAGCTGACCTGAACAGAAAAATCTCAAAGTAAGTTAACCCGGCAGGGTTGCTCATCCAGGCAGTGGGAAGGAAGATGGAGAAGATTCCAAAGCTCAGTCGGAGAGCGCTCCCTAGCAAAAATGTGTAGAGTCAAGCCTGAAGGTCTAGACACATCTGAAAGACAGGTAAGAATAGGAAAGAGAAAGAAATGGGAGGTAAGATAGGTAAGAATAGGAAAGAGCAAGAAATGGGAGGTAAAACATGTTCTAGAACTCGGTCAAGGTGACTGCTTTTAATGTAGTGTGTGTGCATGTCCAGGTAAGGGAAGGAGAAATTCCTCTTTCCGCAGCTCCCCAGCAAAGGGTTTTTATAGTGGGTTTAGGAACAACAATAGAATGAGACAGATGAAAAGAGAAAAAAAAATGGCGTTTTATTATTTTTTTTAAGTTTTAAAGATTTTTTATTTATTTCTTTGACAGATATCACAAGTGGGCAGAGGGGCGGGCAGAGAGAGAGGAGGACAGAGAGAGAGGAGGAAACAGGCTGCCCGCGGAGCAGAGAGCCCAATGCGGGGCTCGATCCCAGGACCCTGGGATCACAACCTGAGCCGAAGGCAGAGGCTTATAACCCACTGAGCCACCCAGGTGCCCCCAAAATGGCATTTTATTACGTGTGCACAGAGGTCCAATATTGAAATAGATAACCAAAGAAATGACTTGCTGGGCAGTTTTTATATATTTTAGACAAAGATACAATAAATTTGAAAGGAATTGACAGGATAAAGAATACAGGTGTTTTGGGGCACCTGGGTGGCTCAGTGGGTTAAAGCCTCTGCCTTCGGCTCGGGTCATGATTCCGGGGTCCTGGGATCAAGGCCCACATTGGGCTCTCTGCTCCGCAAGGAGCCTGCTCTCTCCTCTCTCTCTCTCTCTGCCTGCCTCTCTGCCTCCTTGTGATCTCTGTCTGTCAAAGAAATAAATAAAATCTTTAAAAAAAAAAAAAAAAGAATACAGGTGTTTCGAAACTTTCATTAGGAAAGAATTCTAAGTGGAGTTTACACTGAGGTAGATTAGAAAAAAAGAAAATAACAAGATTTGTTTCAATAGCTCTCTTGGCTTTGAAATCCATGTCTCCAGTGATAAGAATATCTTTTTACTTCCCAGTACAGGGTGGGTATTTTTCATATAGGAGATTTGTTTCCTGCTCCCAGAGGGACACCAGAGGGTCTGAGTTCCTTGCACCAGCTGTTTTCCAAGTAGCTTTAAGTCAAAATAATCACTATGTCTTTGTGGCATATTCTGGGGTGACCTGTCCTGGGACCCTATACCCATATGCACACCTGGACACAGACACTCAAAATGTAATTCAAGTCATCAGCTGGGAGTGGACAATTCATATTCTTTTCTTGTGCATAAGAGAGAAGACTTTCTCCATCTCCTTAAATAATGAATAGAGAAAGCATCCCGAACTGCTCCTGTGTCATTAGGATTGCAGTAGAAGAACTCAGCACAACCACTAAATATGGGGAAAATGTAGCAGGAGCACAGTTGGCTGTTAACATTAATTATTCTGAAACATAGATCTAAGAATGTCCCCGTGCCTTTTAAAATAGGTTTTTTCTTTTGAAATATTTTTTAAAAATAATTCTTCGATAACTAACCCCATATACATGCTGAGAATGATGGCAAAATCTATAACTACAAAAAAGGACTATGTTGCGAGGGAGAAATGCAAACGATAATGACGAAAAATGAAGAAATTGTTTATCAAGCAAGTTAAAGGTACAGTGTCTCCACCTACTGTAGAGCAGGAACATTCAAACCTTCTGTGCGTTTTTTGGTGTTCCTATTGGCTCATTTGCATTTTTTTTCTCTGATCCTAATTTTCTTGCTCTCTCCAAGTTGATACTTCCCAGGAAGATACACTTGTTTAAGGTGCCAGGAAGCTTCTCTTTCATTTGTGGACAGACGTCATCAATGAAGCCAGGATGCACTGCCAGCAGCCTGGTCATTTCTGGGCACACTTCTCTCTCCTTCACACATTTTCTCTTCAAATCCTGATTTTGCTTTTCAGAAACTCATAATTGGATCTCAGTTTTTATGATTCTGGCAAATATCAGAACCTAGTGAGGACAAAGAATCCTTGATCTGGTTCCTGATCCCTGGGTTTAGCATATCATTTCCTCAAAGGGGAGATAATAAGAGATGTGTCTCCTTTAGATCACAAGAAAACCAAGCCTGGCAAATAACGTCTCCAAGAAAGTGTATTTGGTCAGCCATGAGCTAGACTCACTAATTACTGTAGTGCAGTCCCAGGATGACCCAGCTTCTCAGGGCATACAGGCAGGAAAATGCTGCAGGGCGAGTCATGCCTCCCAAAATATGATCGCTAATTTCTGCACTAACCGGGGTCCATAAGACTTGTTGTTTTAGCTGTCTTTTGCTGAGTACATACAATGTATCTGCTGCTGTCCAGGCGAGAGTATAGTCTGATTCCAGCTTTGTGGGAATTTGTAAGCTTCCCAAGGGTCAGCCTCACCGGACCTGGAAGCTGAATACAGAGAAGTACCTCCAGGGGCCGATTCTCATGAGACTCATTCGGAGTCTGACATATGCCATCTTCCCTACAGAAATACCACTCTGCAGTACCGCCAGAGAAAAGAAATCTATGCAAATATTTCCAATATGCTGAATAAAAGTGAAGGCTCCCATGAGCAAACTTCATTTGATGCAAGGTATTCTTTAACCATTCCTGTCTCAATGGGCCACAATTTAGAGAAGGAGTCATGTTTAATAGCTTTCTGGATTGAGCTGGGGAATTGTGGGGTAAGCGAACTCAGAATATATCAGAGTGATTTTAAAGAAGCCTGAGTTTTTACACAAACCAGAAATGTGAAGTTGGCTGACCTCGGTTTGGGTCTCAATTCTACTACCTCTTGTATGTTAACAGTACGACCTTGAACAAATAAGTTATCCTTTCTGAACGTCAGTTTTCTCATCCATAGAATAGAAATGATATTTCCTACCTCATTGAGTTATTTCAAAGACTGAGATGAACCTGGAAAACAATTCATCATTACAAAGCGCTTTCCTCTCCCTTATTGTTGTTCACAACAGCATTTGAGAAAATCCACTTCATAAACCCTGTCAAAGATATTTCCTGATTCACAGCATGGAGGAAAGCCAACAAACTCCCAGATGACACCATAACCTGCCTTAAAATAAAAAAAAAAAAAAAAAAAACAATCAGAATGGTTAGTTTGCCATACCAATAGATAGCCTAACTCTTTGCCTGATACCTACAGTTTCACTTTTACTATTAGCAAACGTCAGAGCCTTAAGGCTCTGCTCTGCTGTTGCTCAGAGGGGCTTACAGGCTATTAATCACTGACCCTTTCGCTTGAAAGGGTTTCAGACACTCTACCAGAAGGAAGTGCTCCTGACACAAGTCCTGTTGGGTGTTAAGGACCAGAGCCCTATCTAAGGCACCAATGACAAGAAAGGATCAGGCACCATGAACTATCTTCATCAGATACCCAAGCTCTTGTCCCAGAGGATCTTATTCACACTCTCCTGAAGCCTAATGGAACAGGTGGCATTGTCACCAGAGACAGCTCCTCAAATGATGACCTTATAGCTTATGGCCTCATAGAACCAGAACCTTTCTGATGAGGCAGTCCTTTTACACCCAGTGAAGAGCCACGCAGGTGTGGGGTAGAGTAGGGAATGCACAATTAATTAAGAGATTGTGTCAACAACAGGCTTTGCTAGTGCAATCCATCTTTGGGGGCATAAGCTCTCACCTCCAGCCTTGGCCCAGCTGCTACATTATTAAGTAATAATTATAATATTATTACTTAATATAATATATATTTATATTATATAATTTAATATAATATATATTTATATTATATAATATAATAATTCCTTTCTTAGTAAGGAAGAGACCTTGGGGAGAAAGGGCTCTGTCCTCAGAATGGTTGTTGTCAAGGTCAGTGCCGAGCTGTGCAACACTGAAGCTGGAGGCGAAAGAAAAATCAGTAACACGGAGCCTGTCTTTATTGAAAATTTTGATAATTGGTTCACTGTGGATTTTTTTTTGCATGAAATTTGTTTTTTAAGACCATTGCATTAAAACAATATTTGTCTCAATGACTGGATTTTTGGGCAACTCCTTGTGAATGCCTCACTCATCCCACCCTGCCCACAGTCCTGACTTAGGATCCCCAACCTCAGAGGGGAAAGTGGGTGACCCAAGGCAGGCGCAGCTACCTGCCCACGCATCTCGCATCTCCGTCACTGTGATGGGTAATTTCATGTGCCGACCTGACAGTACTACAGGGTTCCTAGGTTAAACATTTTTTCAGGGTAGGTCTGTGAGGGTGTTTCTGGATGAGATTAGCATTTGAATAGGTGCACTGGGCAAAGCAGGCCATCCTGGGGTGGGGGGAGGGGTCAGCATCACCCAGTTGAGGATCTGAATAGAACAAAAATCAGAGGAAGGAGGAATTCACCTGTTTTTCTTCCCACCTGCCTGCTTGAGCTGGGGCATCAGTCCTCTCCTACCCTCCCCCTGGGATTTACACCACTGGCTTCCCTGGTTCTCTGGCTTTGGGACACAGACTGCACCGGATGAACATCATCTGCTCTCCTGGGTGTCCAGCCTGCAGACAGCAGACCACAGGACTACTCAGCCTCTGCAATTGTGCGAGCTCATTCCTCCTAATAAATCATTATGTGTGTATGTGTGTGTGTGTGTAATTTATATTATTTTATATATAAAATTACATGTGTATATATTCACATATACAGTTATTTATTTATTTATTTATTTATTTATTTATTTATTTCCTATTGCTTCTGTTTCTCTGCAAAATCCTGATGAATACAGTCATCTTTCAGACTTGGAGGTGACAGGGACTCCCCACCAAAGGTGCCAAGCCAAGCCAGAGGGATGAGAGGTCTCTCTCTGACCTAGGAATGAGGCTCTCTTTTGGGGAGCACAAGGATTTAAACCCAGGCCCCATGCAGCGAGATGCAGGGCTCCCTCCTGCTCATCCCTTGTCCCATCCATGGCTGAAGGTGGTGGCCCAGTTTCTGTTCAAAGATAGAAATTAATCTGCCCGGTGCTGCCCCTCTCCTCTACTGGCACGGAGACAGCAAACTGAGAACTCAAAGTATCACCTGAAAGCCCGCCATATTTCTAAACCTGCACATGCTAACAAACTCAAATGCCTCTCACCATGGCTAAGGGAAGGGGATCTGATAATACTTGCACAGCCACGTCTCTGTCGTATTAATTCCCTCATGTCGGAAAGAAGGAGGCAGACCGGAACAATTCAGGTTTCCTGTGAAGGGGACTCCAAGTCCAGCTCAGCGGGTGACACGATATTGTTCATGTCTCCGAACCAGACAGACCTCCAAGGCGGGGTGGGGGATGGAAACTCAGACTCTATCTGGTCCCTTGTCCCAGACCACTCCTTGACTTTTCTCCTCTTACGTGTTTAACTTCTGTTCCCTCTCTTACTCCTCTCTGCAACAGTGAGAGTCTAATTTATAAAGAGGCCGAAAGTACACAGTGTACCAGCGTCAGGCACTTGAGCTGCCAGATCTGATTTCCCTGGTAGATATGGCAGATTGAAGAAACAACAAACGTGGCTGAAGAGGAGATTTCATTTTCTCCACGTGCTCCAGGACACAGCCCGCAGCAGGCCGCGGCTAACCTCCTGTCTCTGGCAGAACTCGGGGAATTTTATTGGCTCGGAGTGGGGAGGCCGATTTCTCAGTCAGGTCAGACCTTCTCTGCAGGCTTGTCAGCTCTTTCCACATCGTTCACAGTGAGTCCTGCATGTCCTTGAAGAAAACACTAGGAAAAAGGCAGTGGGGTATCCTTAGAAGGCAGAATGTGCTAGACGGGGCACATCAGAACTTCAACTAAATGTTACATTGGTTTTCTCTAACTCTTGATCTCACCATCATAGATTCCACTGGCTAAAGGGTTTTGCAAGGAAATACAATTTCTCTACTAGAGAGGAGCATCCCAAAAGTCCCTCCACACCTTCCACTCCTATTATGTGGCTCTACGAGAGTAATTATGTTTTGGGTAGTCAATAACACCTTAGTATGAGATGCCATAAAAACCTCTTTGGTGTTAGAAGGAGAGCAGAATACGGTATGTAGAAAAGCAAGGGGACATTCTATACCAAGGGAAGTGGAAAGGAAGAGAGGGGACCAGTTTTGTGGCCATTTACCTGTGTCAGGCACTGTCATGGGAGAAGAGACAGGGGTCACCTATTATAAGATAAAAAAATTTTTTAAGATTTATTTATATATTTTAGAGGGGGAGAGTGGCAGAGGAGAGAGTCTTACGCAGACTCTGCACTGAGCACGAAATTTCACGTGGGGCTTGATCTCATGACCCTGAGATCATAGCCTGGGCCAAAACCAAGAATCAGACACTTAACCAATTGTACCACCCAGGTGTCCCTAAAATAAATTTTAAGTTTAAAAAATAGAGTATCTCATCAGGGAAATGAAGAATGGCAAACAGAATTTAACAAACAAATAAAGAGGGGCGCCTGGGTGGCTCAGTGGGTTAAGCCTCTGCCTTCAGCTCTGGTCATGATCCCAGGATCCTAGGATCAAGCCCCGCATCGGGCTCTCTGCTTGGTGGGGAGCCTGCTCCCTTCTCTCTCTCTGCCTGCCTTTCTGCCTACCTGTGATCTCTGTCTGTCAAATAAATAAATAAAATCTTAAAAAAAAAAAAAACAAAGAATAAAAAGAACAAAAATTAACAAACAAAGAAAAAAGCCAAAAGCAATGGAAATAAAATAAAATTACAATGGTTTCTGCTAAATGGATATAGTATAGGGTCCCCTTTTATTTGCTTTTGTGCCTTAATAGTTTTCTTGTTAAAATCATCTCATATTTTGGCTTATTCTCAGAACTTTCAACATCTTAGCATTTTAGAAAACCTGAATTGGATCCAGGGTCCATGGGTCCTCCTTGCCTTTCCTATGCCTCCTTGCTCATTCCAGCAACCAGCTAGAGGTATGGCCTAGCTCACAAGAGGATCCCTTCAATGCCCACTCCTGCCTCTAAATTTGGAGTAGCTTCGTCTCTGCCAAGGTTAAAGAGATTTGGGTTTCTGCTACTGTCTCCAAGAATTCTAGCTGAACATCCCCTCCATGACCTACATATGTCTGCTATATATCCAAAGGCTGAGGCCTCCTAAGGAAAGGACACTGTCCAGAGCCTTTAATACCAAACGCCACAGCCTGAAAATGGGTGAAAGTATATCAGTTTTAGTTTCTTATTTGGTAAAATGAACATACTTTCCCAGAAGACGCACATTTTTATATACTTTCCCACTACTGTTTTATGCAACAGATTCTTCCAAAACCTAATTTGAGATGCCCAGATTTCCATTCAGTTCCCATCTTTAAAAATCAAGTACCCATTAGAGAATTCTGCCATTGCCCCCAAGAGACTGGAATGGAAATGAATTAATGAACTTTTAAAGATAATTGGCTTCCAAAATGCCCTCCTGTTCCTCCTTCTCTATTTTTCGACAACCCCTGTGGGACTTGCATGGTAAAACAACTTGGGATTCTTTGGATGTCTGATGTGTGGCAGAGAGCCAGTCCGTGGAAACTCATCTCTTAGGAATCGAGGTGTCCTGCCCCTGGTCTGGTTCATAGTAGTGGAAATTAACTAGCTCTGCTCGAATGTCTGCTTCTGACTTCATTCTGCAAGACCCTCTTCCATCCAAGTTCTGGGGACTCCATTCTAGCTGCTCATTCTAGCATAGTGCAAAACATGCATTTTGAATCCTGGAATCAAAAGGTTTTCCTGCCGTTTATTTATCCTACGCCACATTTTCCCACATGTTCCCATTTCAAGTGATGCAGTGATTTGTTACAATCTGTTTTCAGGAAACCCTCAGGACATTTCACTCATACACTTAACAAATATTTGTGGATCGCTAATAATCGAGGCATTCATCCAGTTGTGGGAGATGTAGCCTTGAGAAAAAAAAAAAAAAAAGCAAAGGCTACTCTTGCTAGTAAAGAGCTTGGGTTCTAGCAGAGGGAGTTAGAAAATAATCAAGGAAATGAGCAATAACAATTTCAAACTATTCAAAGTGCCAGACAGAAATGAAGCAGGGTTCTATGCTAGAAAGCGACTGACCAGGAGAAGTATTTGCTGTAAGAGAGAATAACAGAGTATTCCCATTTTAGATCCTGTAGTCAAAGAAGGGACATCTCGGAAAGGTAACTTTTTAACTAAGATATAAAAAATACAAATTAATTAGCCATGCAAAGGCCAGGGGAAGAAGACTTTAGGCAAATGGGCAAGTGCAAGGGACAAACGGATTGAGTTAAGAGAAGCTGAGGGTGTCAGGGCAGGAAGGCTTCTCTGGCGAAGACAACATGAGTTATGATGATGGAGAAGTAGGCAGGGGCTTGTTTGCCATAATGAGGAGTTTGAATGTTATGCTAAAAACAGTAAGAAAATATTTTATCCAGTACATAACCACCAGCACATGCCCACAGTTAGCTGAAAATGATTCCTGAGATACATGTGCCTATAGCCAGGCTCAGAGGAGCCCCCATCAAACAGCTCTGGCTTCATCTCTGCCTATAGCACCCTCACTGAACTCAATAAGAGCCCTAAAGAAAGGAGAGGTGGTGAGATGTGTGCACATCTGTATCTGCCTCATTTTCCATTTGGCGTGTTCAGTCGGCCCGTCCTACATGGCCAAATGTTTCTCAAGCAACATCATTTTCCAGTGATGGATATCATAGAGCATTCCCCCAACCTGGACCAATTTGGATGGCTTCAGGGTATGTGTTATTGGGTAATTGTGTCAATGATAATTTTTAAAAAGTTGCTGTTTAATTAGTAGGGAAGAAGCCAGCATTTGCAAGGAGATAATAAAGGAATCCCATAAAAGTCCATGATGACCATAACAGGAGATGGCTGCCCCCCAAGTGCTTCCCATTCTGAGTATTGGTGTTGGCAGGCTGCCACAGAAATGCTGAGCAAGAGGAAACACACCACTGCTGGACACCTGGAGAAAGGACCAGCTATAAAGGGAGAGGAGTAAACTCCCAGTAAGAATATTTTATACGTTTGTGGTAATTCCTGTCAGCAGATACTCCCCAGATGATGAGAGTGACATACTCAAACTGAGGAGCTCAAGAGTTGAGGGTTTGGGCTTTTGAGTTGGACAGAGCCTGTTTACTCCCTCTCTGCCCTACACTTGCTAGGTTTTGGCCCTCTGGACTTCTTCATCTCAGCAAATGGCACCTTCATACTTCCATCCTTGACTCCTCTCTTTATGTTCCGGGACCAAACTGTCAGTAAACCCTATTAGATTTTTTTTTAAGATTTTATTTATTTATGTGATGAGAGAGAGAGAGATCACAAGTAGACAGAGAGGCAGGTGGAGGGAGAGGGGGACGCAAGTTCCCTGCTGAGCAGACAGCCCAATGCAGGGCTCGATCCCAGGATCCTGAGGTCTTGACCTGGGATGAAGACATAGGCTTAACCCAATGAGCCACCCAGGTACCCCGAAATCCTATTAGATTTGACCTTCAAAATATACACAGAACCCAAATGCACCCCACCACCTCTGCTGCTGCTACCCTAGTCCAAGCCACCAGCATTCCTTGCTAGATTTGTGTAACAGTTTCCTAATTGATCTCTCTCTCCCAGAGAGATCTGGTAAACCACTAAACACGAGATCAGGGAGCTATAAATTAACTAACCTCCTTTGGAGGTGGACTGGACTGAATGACTCACTTCCAAAGAATACAGAAGAGAAAGGGACAAGCCATTACTTCAAAGTGGAGAGACCAAGCAGATGCCACCTTAACTGAGTGTCAATGCTTCCATCCCTGGTGATGAGGCATGTGGATGTCACCCACCCTCTGATACGTTGTGATGAGAAGGATCCTTGACCTCTGTGGCCTTCTTCACCTAAACCATAAGCCTAGTCAAACTGAGAAAACACTGGAAAATCCCACGGGGAGGGACAATATGCATGGCCAGGACTCTTCAAAGTCTCAAAGTCCAGAGAAACAAGACAAGACTGAGAAATTATCAGAGTCGGGGGAAGACTAAGCAGACAGGATGACTAAATGCAACTTGGTGTCCTGGAACAGAAGAAAGAACGTTAGTGGGCAAATTGGTGAAATCTGGTTAAATCCTATAATTCAGGGAGTAGTGATGTGCCAAGGTTAATGTCTTAATTGAGACATACACACTGCCATTAGGTAGGAGGTTACCACTGGGGGAAGCGAGATGAATGATACATGGTAATACACTATACTATCTTTGCAAACTTTCTCTAAATTTAAAATAATTCCAAAATTTTAAAAATATATTAACCAAAAAAAAAGAAGAGTAAGTCAATCATTTCATTCCTCTACTCAAAACTCCCAAAATGTTTCCTACCTTACTGACTATTCAACCTGGCCCACGATCACCTCTCTGACCTCAGGAGTTCATTCCCATCACACTGGCCCCTAAATGTTCCTCAAACATGACATACTCCTAACCTAGCAACTTTCCATTTGCTTTCTTCCACTTGAAGTACTCTTCCTTCAGATGGGTGGTTGGTTTCCTCCATTTCTTTAGGTTCCTTTTCCAATGTCACCTTCTTAGTAGGGCCTCCCCAGACTACCCCTCTTTAAAATTTACATCTCCCTCCGACACTTCCTAACACTTGTCTCTACATTATTTCTCCTCTCAATACTTTCTGCATCTATCTGCACTTTATTTTGTTTATCCATTGCCTCTCCTATTAGAATGGAAGCTCCAAGAAATGGAGATTTCTGACTGCTACGTTCACTGCAGTATTCAGTGGGGCAGTATCTGCTACCCCAGGAGTATTCTAAGAATTAAAATGACCTCGAGGTCGTGCCTGGGTGGCTCAGTGGGTTAAGCCTCTGCCTTTGGCTCAGGTCATGATCTCAGGGTCCTGGGATCGAGAACCTGATGTGGGGCTCGAGCCCCACATCAGACTCTCTGCTCAGTAGGGAGCCTGCTTCCTCCTCTCTCTCTGTCTACTTGTGATCTCTCTCTCTCTCTGTCAAATAAATAAATAAAATCTTTGAAAAAAGTAAATAAAATGACCTCAGGTATTTACTTAATCTCTGAATTTTGTTTTTTACATATTTCAAATGAGAATAATGGGATAATTGTCTATATATAATAGGTTCCTTATAAAGCTTAAATGTGATAAACAATGTATTGTTTTGTATAATATTTGGCATGCCAAATGCTTAAGAAATTATCTGTTATCACTAGTTATGTTTCCATTACTAGTATTACTACCGGCACTAATTACTACTTCTATTCCTGATTACTCACAAGTGGCTATAGATTTTACATCGAATTAGAACTGAACTGGAAGCTTTGTGATGTGTGATTAACCCCAAACACATGCAGGTCCATACCTATGGGAAAACCCGTAGCTCCACCCATTAGGATAAATGATTTTCTGGGTTTTCATTTGTTTTGTTTTTAATTTTGTGTACATGTGTGTGTGTGTGCTAAGTGAGAAGACTGAGAAACACAAATTTTAGATGGAGTCCTTAGGTTTTATTTCTGAGTCTAAAAGGAACCTGAGTCATTTTTCAGAGTGTCCTCCCCTAGGAATCTCTGAGCTCCTTTTCAAAATAGAAACAAGAATACTCACTCTGATTTCTGAAAATGAGCTCAACTTAGTTTGTGCCTTTCCATACCTACTTCACATATAACCATACATTAGGTACTCTCCGGCTGGAGTGGCTTATAATCTAGTTTAGGGGCATATGTGGGTGAAAAGGAGAATAAATTTCATGTTATCGTACAAACAAGATAGGATACAGACTGTATGCCTTTGTCCTGAATAAAGACGAAAGAAAAATATCACACAGAGTCAGAAGGACTCTGTAAATTGCCTTTAGGTCCTTGGAAATGGGTAATGATGCATTACATCTCTTTTCTTGGTTCTTGATATTGATGATAATGATAAAATGGTTTATTATTATATTCTTTTTTTTATTTTTTTAAAGATTTTATTTATTTATTTGACAGAGATCACAAGTAGGCAGAGAGAGAGGAGGAAGTAGGCTCTCTGCTGAGCAGAGATCATGACATGAGCCAAAGGCAAAGGCATTAACCCACTGAGCCACCCAGGTGCCCCTATTATTAATATTCTTATTATGAAAGTCCAGCGGTATAGATAATATGTATTATCGTATAATATTTATTAGTAGTCATAAAATTATTATAGTATTACTTTATTATTAAAAACTAAAAAACTAAAAGCTAAAATTTTTCAAAAAATTTAAAAAATGAAACTATACCAGGCCCAGCGTTAAGCACATTGCTTGCCATGCTTTCATAAGATTCACAAGGTTACAAGACAGGTAGTATTTTTGTCATTATTTTTAAGATAAAGGAACTGCAGTTTTGCAAGGGGGAAGTAATGTGCCCACAGGCACCTGCCAGGAGATGGGAAAGAATCTGATCTACTCGAACCCGGATATATTAGGCTCCACAGCCTGCACCCCATCCCTCCCCTTTGTCTGGAGGGTCTGAAGTAGAGACTGAGTATTTGGAGCAGAACTATTTATACATGCTAATTGGGATTAGGCTTACATTTATTCTGCTGAGGTCACAAATCTTATTGTCCAGGCACACACGTCAAGTCTGATCAGGAACAACTAGAGCTTGGAATTGAATTTCCTATGCTCTTTGGCCTCAACAGCTTGCAGGTTCAAGCTGAACGTATGTGTTATCCATCCCTGCAGCTGGGCTCCAGGAATGGTGATTGGCCAAAAAGTTAAACAGCATGGGAGACATTCTTGTCCAAACTAGACTCTTCTGTCTCCTTTAGTCAGATTTGTGGTGACATCCAGGGAAACCATGCAAGAAGCAAGGTGAAGGAACTTTCCAGGGTGTTCTCTGGGAAGGAAGAAAAGGATCCCTAGATAGAAGCATGATCTTACAACTTTGGTAGTCCCTTTCCCTTTCTGCAAGAAGAAACCAAGAAGCAAGGTAAAACTCATCAACTGGTAGACATTGGACACAACCAGATTTACATTGCATGAATGAATATGGGTCTGGAGTTCCCAGATCTCCCCTGCAGGGTGGGAATGTTGGTCCACAGCTCAAAGTGTTAGGTGATTGATAGCATGGCTGAATGAGGCCTGGGGCAGGGTCAGGAGGGAGGGATGGCAGTAGAATTCTGTGCTTGTGCTCAGCTCTGATGATGGGCATAAACCTCAGACAGTTTCAGCCCACATTGGCCCCCACACATTGTGCATAGTGATTTCACATTGGGTGATTTTGTTTTTATAGGTCTAAAGAAAGAACAAGAATGAAGAAGAAACTGGGGTACCTAGGTGTCTTAGTTGGTTAAACATCTGACTTTTAGTTTCCGCTCAGGTTATGTATGATCTCAGGGTCATGGGATTGAGCCCTGCCTCTGACCCTGTGCTCCGCAGAAGTCTGCTTCCCCTCTCCCTCTCTCTCTACCCATCCCCTGCTCATGCACACTCTCTTTTTCTCAAATAAATAAACAAATCTTTAAAAAAAAAATGAATGAAGAAGAAACCATAATAACAAGAGCAACAGAAACCATAAGTACCAGGCACTCAACACACCATTATGTGTCAACAGAGAAAAGACAGAACTACTCCTAATTGGTTTCTACTTTTTCTATCAAGGTTAATTGTTTAAAAATGAGAGAGGGTGTGGAAGGAAAACAAAATTGAGAAGGAATTACACCCCAAGCTAGAATAATGTCTCCTAATGTAATGTAAGTTGGTCTGTCCCAGAGGAAGCTCCCAGGACTTGGATGAGGTCACAGAAACATTGTGGGTTAACTCTGCCAACGGTGAATTCTGGCATATCTCCATGTTGCATGATTACTCACAGAAGTTTTGTCCCAATTCTCAGTAGCAAAAATTAAGAACCTAGAAATGTGACTTTATTACTTTGTTTCCAGAAATTCTATGGTGTGGATCAATGAGCCAGTGAAGTGTGAGAGCATAGGGGGCTTTGCAGTTTTCCAGGAATTATCACCTGTTTCATAAACACAACCATCAGAATCTGGCCACCCCCTTTTGCATGGTGGCTCTGGAGCTCTTAGAAAGTAGTGGTAGGGATATTACACACGGGCACAATCCCGGTGCTGAGGTCAAGAGGGACAGAGCCCCTCAGGGATTTCATGGAGAAGGGAGAAAGGCATCTGTGAATGACAAATCACGAAGTTAAATTTATTAGCCAACAAGGAGCTGGTACTGACTGCTTCTGACCTTTGTCTTATTGGGTTCAATATTTGTTTGTTTGTTTGTTTCATGTTTTTTTTTTAAATCAATGGCTTTGAAAAAAGGATCTTTTGTCTGATTTGCAGATAAGACAAAGTTGAAAGTCAAACTAATACAAAATATCAAGAAACCAGATTTGAAAATGTCTGTCGTGTTTATAAATTAAAATCAGGAATTAAAAAGTCATCATCAGGGGATGCCCGGGTGGCTCAGTGGGTTAAAGCCTCTGCCTTCAGCTCAGGTCATGATCCCAGAATCCTGGGATCAAGCTCTGCACATCAGACTCTCTGCGTGGCACGAAGCCTGCTTCCTCTTCTCTCTCTGCCTGCCTCTCTGCCTACTTATGAACTCTGTCAAATAAATAAATAAAATCTTTTAAAAAAAGTCATCATCAAGTTAAGAAAAATATTTCTGAGAAATACCACAGGACACCAGAGGATACTGCTAATCTATAAAGGTTACTCACAAATTAACAAAAAACAAAAACAAACAAACAAACAAACAAACACCCCTAAAACTCTAATAGATGTAAGTATACAATTCACAAAAGAAATAAGGTTGCTATACTTTTTAAAGAAATACTTGTTCAACGACACCAACAAAATCATAAAAAGCACAACATACTATATTGCCTATTAAAATGCCAAATCTCAAAGGAATTTTAATGTCTAAATTTAGGGACGAACTTATAAAGAAATTTAGCCATGTCCTCCTGTTGCCGTGAGGAGCTCCATTCTTATACTTTGACACATTTTTCCACTTTGAGGAATCTTCCCTAAAGATATAAACATTCCTAAAGATACTATAAAAGGCGATAATTCCTGGAAAAGAGCACAGGTGTTCTCCGTTCTCATGCTTTACTTGTTCATTATAATACACACCATAGCATTTCTGAAAATGAGGTAATGAGGTACCATATGTAGGCTCTTTATCTTTCATATTGACCAAGATCTGTATGCCACAGTGTCTCATCCTAGCACGAAATGTGTAAGCCAAGAAAAGGAGGAGGAGATGAAAGAGGAGGTCAGTATGGAAGGGGAGGGGAGTTGGGGCAGCAGACAGAGAAGAAAGGAAGAGCGTGGGGGAGAGAAAGAAGGGTCAGAGAGACGTAGAAGAGACAGGAGAGACAGTGACAGGAAAGAAGAAAACAAACATTTAAATTTAGGAAAATGGTTAATTAATTATTAGAGATTCGTTAAGTGGAACTTCATAACCACAAACCCAGTGCTTCAAAATATGTTAGATGCCATGAGAAAATGCTGTGATAAGATGTAATTTATGTCCTAGTACCAAATTTACATTAATCTCTATAAAACAGCAATTGTATTAGAAAACTGTACTAGAAAAATTGTGAATTGACAAAGATTTTTAAGTAACACAGAAATAACTGAGTCTCTCTACTACACTGTGAACAACTTTCCAAGTGAGGGCCACAATTCTCCGCACATTATCTGGAATTCATGGAGAGCATTAGTACATGTTTGCAGAATAAGTGATTATAGGATCAGCATGTGGCTTAGCTCAAGTTTTCTAGAAGACAGAGCTACAGACGTGGTATACACACAATTATGGCAATGCTAGGCCAGCAATAAAGGAGAAAATAGGATATGGGGCAGGGATAGCGGGAAAGCACAAAAGGTTGTGCCTATCATGCTGTCCATAACTTCACAAGAAAACTTAGCTGATTGTTCATTCATACAAAATGCCACTATGTATTTTGGACTTGTATTTTGATTATACTTTAGAACAATCCATCAGGAGAAAGGAAAAAAAATCTACTGGCTCCCTTCTATCTCCTGTTTATCACTGATCAAACTTTGTCCACTGGGGCATGAACACCCTCATTTATCTGTCTGTGCCTCCCAGCCCTTTGAGCAGGCACGGGAGAAGCCAGATCTCATGCCTCATGGCACTTCATCTGAGTCCTGAAGAGGTGAGTTGAACCAGAGTCTCTGTTGCTCCAGCTGGGTTAAGTCTGGGTATGGGAGAGGCTGAGACTTCTGCCCTAATGGGAACAACAGAGACAATACTGGGGACCAGCCTAAAGTGGGGGAGCAGAGACAGCTAGAAATGTCATGAGAGGGATCAGTTAGATTAAGACTCAATACAGCAAGTGGTAGAGGGAGCAGGAAGCAGGTGAGGCCAAGCAAAATTGAAAAAATATATAACTTGGGCATGATATCAGTTGTACTTTTATTTTGATGTCACAAATCTAATATATTTACTGTACCAGTAGAAATTCTATGTCCTGGACAAATTCCATAATTATCCTTTGGTGACTCACTAAAGTCAAACCATGGATAGAGCATTGTATTCAGTTCTTATTGTCCTAATATAAAAGGAACAAGGAGCACAAAACAAGAACCTAAAAAGATAAAAATAGCCATAAGAAGACGAGTCTGGAAAACATGCTATGTACAACATACTTGTAGGTACTGTGATTATGTGCCAAGAAGGAGGAAAGGGAGGAGGTGGGGGGATGGGGATCAGGGATCCCTAGATTCTCTATTAGATATTATATTACAAGGTCATTTGGAAATTCAACTGAGAAGTCTGGAAATATGAATCTGAAGACTGGGCTAGTTAAATACAAATAAGATCATAATTGAAATTTTGCACCCTTTTACCAACATCTCTCCATTTCCCACCTTTCAGCTCCAGGCAGCCACCATTCTACTCTCTGTTTTATGAGTTCAGCTTTTGAGGTGATGGTTGACTGTGGGCATCATTTCACAATGTATATATCAAAACATCACATTGTATATTTTAAATATACACAATTTTTATTTGCCAATTATTCCACAATAAAGCTGGAAGAAGTACAAAGACTATAAACCAAGTGTTTCTTATTCAGAGATGCTAATAAAATGTTTACTATTGCTTTCCATCAGTTACCTCTGACAACATATATTGATATTTCCAGAAAGATAAAAACTGTAAAGTAATAAAAAGAAAAACACAAATAGTAAGAATAGCAGCAACAATAATTAAATAATATGATTTTTTGCACACATATTGTATACAAGAGGTACAAAGAATATTCATATCCTATAAATATATTTTTGTTTGTTTTTGTTTTCACAACAGTCCTAGCTTGAGCAGAAGAGCTAAAACCTAGATAACATCAAAGGAGAAAGGGTTGGTCTGGAATATGGGGACAGCAAAAAGACCACCACCTAAGCAATGAGAAAATAGTAATTACTGGCTTCACACTGAGCTCACAAGAAGTGACAGCTGCGTTCTTGGGTTCAGTATGAGAACTGCAAGTCACCTATTTCCTGGACTCTCCACTGTAATGCCCATACCGGACTCCAGGTCATTTTCCTGGGCTGCTAAGGGACATTGGTCATTTCTGATGGGACCATTTCTACAAACCTCCTTGAGTATTTGCATGCAATTTCATTTGGGTTCTATGCATCCCTCCATCCCAACTATTTTTCTGCCTCTGCCTCCAGGTCAGGACTGGATTGTGCCTCCTTCCTTGACTGATCTCCAGAACTTAGCATCTTATCCATGTCTTGTCTAATGCCTTTAGAGAAATTTCTCCAAATCTGCTCTACCCAAGATCTATGAGGTGTGATATTAGTCAGCCTGGCCTCAACCTTGAATTATTCGAGTGAGTCAATTACTTTTGTCTTTTTTTTTTTTAAATGATATGTGATTACAATGACTGGTGATCTTTTAACTTCCCATGATTAAAATTGAACAAGGCATTTCATCTCTAAGAAACTACGTGCTCCTAATAAACTGGGAATGAACTGTGTTTAAATACTCTATTCTCATGCCACTACTTAGATGAAACCATTACAGCATCCCATTTCCTGCAGAATGAGACCCCAAGTCCTGGGCCTGGCAGTCCAGGCCCTCTACAATTTGATCCCAGGCTCCCTTACTTTTGCTCCTTTACCTATAGCTTCCATTTGCCTAGACTGAATTTGCCTTACATCATTAGATTTCCCACCTCTGTACCTTTGTTTGTACTCCCTCCCTCTCTCAGGATGTTATCTTCTTCCCATGACTTTCTAAATTCTACCAATCTTGCAAATATCAGAGTCAAGCTCTCCAGGCAGCCCTCCTTAATTCCTTTACTTCACAATGATTTCTCCCTCATCAGAGATGTTATAACATTTATTCAAGGGGCCATTCATATAATACTATTAAAATAACTATCAAGTTCTGTTTTGTTTTTCAAAGTAACTTCTCATTTCTGTCTATTAGTTTAACTCTATGCTTCCTTATAATCTCTAGAAGTCCTAGAACATATTTAGCACATATTTGTTGCATAAAATTCAATTGAGTATCATTCAGGTATTTGCTTGTCACTAACTATGCCAAGGTTTAATGATTTATATATACATATATACATATATATGTATATATATTCTATTTCATATTAAATTATATTTATACAATATATATCCACATATATTTATGATTTATTATTTATGTTTCAATATTTTATATTAAGTTATATTTATATATTATATTATAAAGTTTAATATAATATATAATATATGATATATATAAATTATTAAACCTTGGCAACATAAGTATTAAAGTCATTTCTATATATGTATTTTTATATTATATATATGAATTATATTTCACATATATATGTGTGTGTGTGTGTATATATATATATATATATATATATGAATTATATTTAAAAGTGGGGTAATGATGGTCTTTGGGATATCTGGACTGAAAAATTATTTGCCAAATGAGCCAGGTCTTAATTATTTCATCTATATCATCTTATTGAATTTAACCCCCACCCTAAACCCTAAGATGTAAGATGTAAGTATTAATGTCTCCCAGCCTCAGCTTTCTCATTTGTAAAATAAAGATAAGCTATTTGTCTATGATTAGACAACCAGTATGTAATGGAGCAAAGGTTTGAGCCAACTTCTAGTTGAACCAAAATCTGCTGCTCTTTCCACTATGTTATGATGCCTCTAATAGGAATTAGGACACCTAAATTCTAAACCTACCTTTAGCCACCAAACTTCTGGGTGACCTAGATCCCTGAGCCTTACACCTGGGTTCTACACTAAGGAAGGCTAGACTATACCAATGGTTTTAACATTTTTTTGAACATGAACCAGAGTAAGAAATAAGACTTTAAATGGCAACATTCTATATACCTATACATACACATGCATATGTACAGACACAATTTATTTATATAGAATACAAACATTTTGGGGGCTCCTGGGTGGCTCAGTCAGTTAAGCATCTGCCTTTGTCTCAGGTCATCATCCCAGGGTCCTGGGATTGAACCCCACATCAGCTCTTTGCTCAAAGGGGAGCCTGCTTCTCCCTCTCCCACACCCCCTGCTTGTGTTCCCTCTCTCGCTGTGTCTCCCTCTGTCATATAAATAAATAAAATCTTAAAAACAAAAACAAAACAAAAGGAATACAAACATTTTATTAATATCTGCTATACGAATTCAATCTATTTTTTATTTTATTCTTTTTTTTTATTATATTTTATGTCACTTTTTAAAATATTAACCTACAGTCCACTAAATTGGCTTCACAACCAGATCAGAACCCAGCCCTAGAGCAGAAGACCTTTGAAATCCCTTTTTGCTATCTAGGCTAAGGCTCTGACTCTGAGCTGTGTGAGAGCTGCAGGGTAGAATTCAAGCCCATGGACTCAATCTGCCTTCACCTACCAATATAAATACAGGTCAGCTTCCTGACAGAGCCCTCAGCCATGAGCTTTTATCCAAGTTCAACCATTGACATAGCCTGTGAACTAGGCCATACCACCTGCATCTAAACCTTTATCCGTAAGTTAAGAAGAATGAAAACCCTCACTGACATCACAGAATTGCCACAGGGGAAACTCAGAATGTCTGCAAAGCCCTTTGGAAATGCCAAATAATTTCTTTGGAAGTACCTCGTTTTATGCAGCAAGGAATGTTCTATACCATCATGAAAGTGATATAGAAAGTACACTTTCTGAAGCTCATCAATTTCTGACCTCTGGATCTTGGACAAAAACTGAGTAGATGTTTTCATAGTGCACCTATCCTCAAAAAGACATGATTCCTTTCTTTATACCAAATGGAAGGGAGAGGTAGAGAGATGAAGAAAGGTGGTCCCTATTTCAGAAGCCATGCACAGAATGTCATAAAAAAATACATTGTTAAGGGATGCCTGGGTGGCTCAGAGGGTTAAGCCTCTGCCTTCGGCTCAGGTCATGATCTCAAGGTCCTGGGATCGAGTCCCGCATCGGGTTCTCTGCTCAGCGGGGAGCCTGCTTCCCCACCCCCTCTCTCTGCCTGCCTCTCTGCCTACTTGTGATCTTTCTCTGTGTCAAATAAATAAATAAAATATTTTTTTAAAAATGCATTGTTAAATCTATTAGGTATTTTAAAGACCTTACCAATATTTCACAGAGAAACAGAGCTCCAAACAGGTAAACCATTTTTTTCAGTTTATTATTTTTTAAGATTTTACTGATTTACTTGAAAGAGAGAGAGCACACACAAAAGAGAGCATGAGCAGAGGAGAGGGGCAGAGGTAGAGGGAGAAGCAGACTCCCTGCTGAGCAGGGAGCCTGAGGCAGGGGCTCAATCCCAGGACGGAAGCATCAGGGCCTGAGCCAAAGGCAGACACTTAACTGACAGAACCACCCAGGTGCCCCAATTTTTTTCAGTTTAATTCAGTTTATTGGCTTCAAAGAAGAGGGCTACAGTTGAAGACAGAGTTTCCTACCATAGATGGTGCTCAAGCAAAGGGTGGGTAACCATTTGGTTAAGATGTAGTAAAGAGCACTGAAGCACACAGTGGTGATGACTAGGTGTCCTTTAAGGTCACTGATTCATTTGGCAAAAATGTATTGAGTGAGCATCATCATCTATCTTGTGCCATTAGAAAGATAGCCCCAAATATTCCCCTTGTCTTGCCCCTTCCCTTTGACTTTGCATCTATTTCCATCAAAGAGTAGTCTTCCCCCATCCCACCTCCTTGAATCTGGACTGATTTTATGACTTACTCGGACCAGTAGGATATGGTTGCTATAACCTGTGTCAGTTCTGAGCCTATCATCCTTCAAGAAGCCTGTTCTCTTACAGCCCTCGCCAGCTATCATGAGGAAAAGCCTAGACCAGCCTGGTAGATGATGAGCAATAACCACCCCCATCACACCAGCTAATTGTCATTCAACCATAAGACAGGCAAGTGAGGCTATTCTCGACCAGCCAAATAACCACAAATTGTAAACAAGACTCACTGAGGTCAGCAGAACTAACAGACCCATAGATTCCTGTATAATAACAAACACACTGTTTTAAGCCGCTGAGGAATGGAGAGTTTCAATATACAACCCTTCCTAACCCACCAGACACTGGGCTAGATAGCACTGGACAAGATGACCAACACTAAACTTCCTTTCCTACCCCAAGAGAAAATGATTTGGGGGCGCTTGAGTGGAACACTTAGCTAAGCCTCTAACTGTTGCTTCTGGGTCAGGTTGTGATCTCAGGGTCCTGAGATTGAGCCCCACATCAGGCTCCACATTCAGTACAGAATTTTCTTAGGATTCTCTCTCCCCTCCCTCTGTCCCTCCCACTCACACACTCCCTCTCTCTAAAAATAAATAAATAAATCTTTTTAAAAAGTGAGAGAGAAAATTATTTGTATAAAATCCCAGGACAGGGGCGCCTGGATGGCTCAGTGGGTTAAAGCCTCTGCCTTCAGCTTGGGTCATGATCCCAGAGTCCTGGGATCAAGCCCTGCATCAGGCTCTCTGCTCAGCAGGGAGCCTGCTTCCTCCTCTCTCTCTCTCTACCTGCCTCTCTGCCTACTTGTGATCTCTCTCTCTCTGTCAAATGAATAAATAAAATCTTAAAAAAAAATTTTTTTTAAATAAAATCCCAGGACATACCACCTCTTTTAAGTAAATACCACCAATATGTATATAATTATATGTTTATGTATTTTTAAATGAATTAAAAATTAGCTATAAGGAGAATACTCATATAGTCATATATGCAGGCCAGTGAGCATGAGCAACAGCTGCCATGGGGGCTGGGAACCACACAGCTCCACAGAGCCATTTGCCATTACCAGATGTCCCTCTCCCACCCCGTGGCGCTACAGAGCTTTTCCTCCACCTAAAACTTATTGGTGCACCTTCACTCTGCTCCGGAGGATGACTGGGGCCTGGGAGAGGTGCATCAGCTATGGACAGACTGGATGGAGGGCAAATGCATCTCCCTTGAGCCAAGGGTAACTTACGTTTGGCTTTGAAGGGTACAATTAAGTGGGTGGCTTAGGATGCTATACCTTCTAAAGCAAACTAGAAATTCTCTCTCTCTCTCCTTTAATCTCTGGATTATTCTTTCTATCTTCTTCCCAGCCAGGAACATGAACGTATTCTCAAAAATGCGTGTTGTGCTATGACAACAGAGACAGCAATGACTGAGAGAGATGGAAGCGAGGTCCCCTTGTCCACCTCCACTCCAGGCACAGTAAGCTCAGGGACTCGTCAGGCATCCGTTCTTATTGTTTCACTTGGCTCTTGGCTTCCTAGGATACTCTTAGCATCCTGACACTCTCCTGCATTGACTTTTCATGAAATGATGAAGAATCAGATAAATTCTCACTCGGATCAGAAATGGTATCCATCAGTGAGTTTCTCTGCTATGCCTAAATACAAAGAAATATTTAATATTTTCAGGTAGGGAGAAAAGAGGAAGAAATGGACAGGATGGACAAATAAACTCTGTGGTTTAAGTGAATTCAAATCCACTTGACATTTCTCCTATGCTCTGCAAAGGACAGAGCTTGTATAATAAACTTGTTACCAGCCACCTTTCTGCTGCTGTTTCAGGAGTTTGGAAATCAGTCTCCAGTGGTATTCTCAATGTTGAAAAAGCCATTTTGTGCAATATTTTACAAGCTAAATAGTTCTAAGCCCTTGAATATAGGGAGGAGAAGCCAAGAACTACAGAACAAATCATTCATTCATTCAATAAACAATTCTAAGCATCCATCACATACAAGTACCCCAAAGGAGCTATTCACCACAGAGAACAAAACTCTAGAAACTGGAAAAATGGACCCATCTATCCTCCATCCCCTACTCTAGGGAGAGGGCTCTAGGGAAAGAAATATTTATGATACAGCTCAGGAAAGGAGCAAGAAACCCTGGCTTAACAGAACCAGAGTCTCAGTAAACCAGTAAAAATATTAGTAATAGCTATAGTAAATATCTATATTGTATCATATGACAGACACTGCTTTAAGAGGCTATTTTATTTTTATTAATTAGATATCAGATTTTGTCCTAAGTGCTCTTGGCAGTCATATGATCATCATAATGAATGGACAAGGTAGGTTTTGATTTCACACATATACATTCCATACAAGAAACAGATGTAGAAAGGTTAGTAAATATTTCATATTCATGTTCTTGGTGAAGTCACAAATGGAACCCAGGAAGCTGGACTGCAGAGCTTGCACTCTACACTCCAGTGGCTACAGCACACTGCCCCCATTCTGGGCCTATTTGACCTACACAGAGTCAAAGATAGGGTACTAGGAGAAATATTTTTTTTCTCTAGCTCATAAAGAGAGGGTAGGTTTTCAGGAGGAAACCACTCCTCCTAATCCTCCTAGTTGAGACAATATGATGGATTTTAAAGAATCTATTGAAAAACCAGCATCGGCTTAGAGAAACAGACACTTTTGGGTCTCCACTTACTACCATATTCACTAAACCAGAGCTCATTCCCCCCTACTTCACCTTCTGCCTTGCACACCTCAGGGAAAGAGCTGACAGGAAGAATGAATAGAAACAGTCACCATGAAGAGGAGAAAAATCACTACTATTTGTAATGGTCATAATAGTTTGAAAAAAAAAATGATTTCTTTTTCTGTCCAAGATCTGGTTAGGATGTGGAAGAGCTAGAAATTCTTAGGAGCTCATAACACTCAACTATTTCATCTCTCTAAAGTGAAAATAAAATAAACACCCTTTGCAGCCCAAGAATTGAAGAGGAGCAGCAAGACATAAGACATAAGCTGATAAAAGCTGAGAGAAAGGTGCCCTGATTTTCCTGCCTGAGATCTGGAATAGGAGGGGAGCATTAAGAGAGGATCATCCCAGCAAAGAGGAGGAAGGGTCTCTCCTCACTACCACTGACAGCTTCCTGTCAATCAATACCTCAAATCTTCTCTACACACCTACCCATGAGCGTCTTCATCAGGATAAAAGCCATTCTCTTTTGAGAAAAGAGAATGGATGTGAATCTAACTCCCCAGAGTCTCTGTTGGCCCACATGTGGCATTAGTAGAATTCAAAACTTCCTGTGTGGCCTCTGGAAGGATTTCTAAGGTAATGAGAAAGAGCAAAGACAGGCGCTGGTATCCAGAACTGACTGGATATTCACAATCACACCTCAATGTTATTCCAGGCAGGTCTGATGCTCACAGGCAGGCCAGTCTGTTCTACTTCTGGATACAAATGACCTCCCAGAATACTATCTCAAGGGAGAGTGCTCTGAGATGATGATAAAGTAAGACAAAAGCAAGGTCACCATGCAATACAAAACAGCTAACATCCCCCTATGCTAAATGAGCAACTGTTACCTCTTCACAATTACAGCTTTATTCTCACTATAGTCTCTTCCCTATAGATAAGATTTCTTGAAATACCCACTCATGTAATTGCCTTTGCTTTTTGACAACATCCAGTCTAAAAGCAGCCTCTGCTTCCTTGGATCCACTACCAAATTAACCAATGGAATAAGTTCTCTAATGGGTTAGTTCAAGCACCCTTTTACTGAGACCCACCATAGTTTCCTCATGACAATGAGAAATAAATCCAGCTAGTTCATCTCACAAGTGCGTTCCTGCTGGCATCTAGTTGAAAGACATTAACAGTAGGCAAGGAGGTTGGTAAGATTACCAGAGAAAGTTACCATACCACGGATGAAGTGATTTACCAGTTAGCTTTTGCTGCATAACAAAAATAGCAACAACAAAAAAACCTCAAGAGCACAAGGCAGTAAGTACTTATTACTCATGAATATGGTGCTGTTAGATTGCTGATTTAGGCTGCGCTTAATAAGATTTCTGGGGTAGGATGACTTCCTCCGGCCGATCTAGGCTGGGCTGGGCTGATTAGTCACCTTGGCTCTGCTCCACATGTCTCTCATCTTCCAGCAGGCTAGCCCTGGCATATTATCATAGTAGTGGCAGAGACACAGCAGAGCAAGAGGAAATGTGCATGGCCTCTTAAGGACCTAGGTTCAGAACTGACACAACACCGTCTTGCCTCATTTTGAAATGAAGAACCTGTGTTTACACAAGTCACAAAACTAGATCAGACTGGGATCAGAGGTGGCATGGGGAATAGACTTTACCTCTTTAGTGTGAGCAAGTGCAAAGCCAATGTAAAGGGCCTGGATAATGAGAAAGGGGAGGAATTGAAGCTATCATTGCAATCTACCCTGGGGGCTTTTTAGCCTGCCCAGGCTGGAGCTGAATGACAACTATAGCCAGACCTCCAGGAACCTGTAATGCCAGGAACCTGTGAAAGCCAAATTGATGCCTGAGCAGCCAAAAGCCCCCTTCCCCATGTGCCCTGATTTAACCAAGTTTAGGGTAAACAGCCAGACTGCAATTTACACCAATCATTCTCTAATCGCAAATCCCAGCAAGGTAAACAGTACCCAATAGACAAGAACATGAGTCTGTGATTCACTAAAGCCTGAAGGCACTTCTCCAAGGACCCAAGACTTGACTCTACCCCAAGTCTGTGTAAGGCATATTTCTCCCCCATATCTTTAGACACACTCTCAGGGTGAGGGTAGAGGAAATGGAGGGACAAGATATTTTCTGGAGAGAACTGGTATACCTAAAGGGAGGATTTAAATCATTAATATGGTCCAAGTGTTACATAGGATTGAACCCAAATTAATTTTTGTCCTCATTAACCAGCAGTGTGGTATCAGGATAAGACCTGAACAGGCAAGATGAAGAACGTATATATTCTCTGCCCATCAGAGTAACACTATGTACAAATTTGTGACTCGATATATTCAACACTAGAAATTATGACTTTTTCAAGAAATCTAAAATGTTCGAAGACCTTATCCACAAGGCTGTCATAGTTTCCCCCATCTCTGGCCTAAAGAAACAGTACTGGAGAATGATGAACACTTCTTCCAACTGTCTGATGGGACGTATTCTCTTTAAACTTTAGGGCCTGCCTTCATTTGTGGGTGTTATCTTTGTTTTATTTTTCAAGTGAAATTTCAGGCTATTGTGAAAACCAAATTAGACAGCAGATGTGAAAATTTTTTGAAAAGTTCAGAATGTCAAAGAAATGTAAAATTATTTGATGCACTGTTAAAATAGTAACAATCGGAGTGTGCTAATGGGCACTGTTCTCTCATTATCCAGGCAGACTGGTATGGCAGAAATAACACCAGCCTAAGTCAGGATTCTCTTGTTCGGGTTCCGGCTCTGCCACTACTGAGCTGATATGACTCTACACAAGACCCTCACGTACTCCAGACCTCAATATTCTCATTAATAAAGGAAGGAGGTGGGGCTAGAGGATTCCTAACATCTTTCTGAGCTCTAAAAATTTCTTGTTGACACTTCATCCAACACAATTTTTCAATTATTTGAGGAAGAAAAAAAATTAGCTTTATATATGTGGAAGCCCCTTTGGAAGCTGCTTTTAAAACAACAGCAAATAGGGGCACCTGGGTGGCTCAGTGGGTTAAGCCTCTGCCTTCGGCTCAGGTCATGATCCCAGGGTTCTGGGATTGAGTCCCGCATCGGGCTCTCTGCTCAGCAGGGAGCATGCTTCCTCCTCTCTCTCTGCCTGCCTCTCTGCCTACTTGTGATCTCTGTCTGTCAAATAAATAAATAAAACCTTAAAAAAAAAAACCAACAGCAAGTAGTTTTTATCTTAGAGTTAATTTCATTCCAGGCACTGCATTCATGCAGATACATTTCTTTGGGCCTGTCTGAACTATGGCAACCAGTGCTCACCTTCACTGTGAAGCCCCCCTAACTTCTTTGTGCTGCTTCATCATAGCACCCACTACCATCATTGCTGCCATTTGCAGGACAACAATCTTTACTGGATCCATCCACTCTATACTAGGCTGCTTGTTATAAAAACTAATGCAGCATCTTTGATGCTCCCAAGAACTCTGCATGGTACTCTTAATTCTCCTGGCTTCACAGGTTAAGAATCTGAGCCCCAGAGAGGTTAACTATGTTGCTCAAATTCACACAACTCAGAAAGACGTCTAACCAGATATCACACTCACATCTGCCTCAAGGCAAAGTCCCCATGTCTCCCTAAGTCATAGTACCTCTTGAATTCTCCTATATCAGAAGTGTCTGTACTGTAAAAATTTACTTATTTGTCTCTCTTCTAGATTATCAGCAACTTCGTGGTTGAGAATATTTGTTCTTTTGGGGATCCTAGTACCTAGCACCATAAAACAATAAATGTTTGTTGAATAACATATACCAGTCAGATGACCATTTTCTCCTGAGTATTAGATTTCATATGCAATTTTATGATTCCTCACAATCACACACCATTTGCTAGTGGTATTTTAACTCAAGTTCTTAGGCCTGTAAGTCAAATAGGGGTCAAATTTCTTGAAGATTATAGATATCCTAAAAGGATTCTCAGGTGTTTCAAAAGAAATCCATTAAATTCTCAAAATCACCATAAACTACTACTTATAAATTGATGTCTTCAAATAAATACTTCACCATATCATATGCACACAAAAAGCAACTGTAATACAAAGAATTCTCTTAAAGGTGTCATAGGTCTTCTTCTCCCCATCTTCAGAAAGCTTAATTTCTAATCTACCCTCTTTCTTCAACTCCAATCATATTTTTCCATATGTCTTCTGGACATTTTTATTCAATCATCCAAGAATGATTTCTAAATTTACATGTTAAAGTAAATCTTGATATTTTCTTCCTACAAGAGTGGTTTCGAGGAGATGCCTTTCATGTTTCCGGCTACTTAGTATTCAGAAGTCTTTCACAGATGATTTGACTAAATAACACCAAATAATAGCACTGGTTCTGTCACTGATTTTTCACTTTATTTACATCACTTATAAATGAATAAAATATTATTTATATTTATCGTCTACTTTCAGGATTTACCTAAGAAAACTTGAAATGGTTATATCAACATAGATCTTTTTACTCAGTTACATCCTATATATAAATCCAAGTATTTACTAAGTACATACTATGTGCTCAGCATTGTTAAATACTACAGCAAATATAAAAAGCAAAACACATGTTCTCTCGTCTTGAGTCTAGAGAGACAAGAGTTACACAGGAAAAGAAATAATTAGAGAACAATGCAAGGCAGAATATAAGCAAGCACTAACTTGTTTAGAACTGAAATTATACTGTAGCACTTCCAAACTGGAAGAAATTACATTGTCACTATTAGAGCCCATGAACACATAGGAAAGCAATGGAGTCTTTCTTAGGCTAAAGCTTCCTCTTTAAAAGTAAACTATCCTGAATCCCCAGGCATAGCATCTGTTGTTATTATTGTTTCTTATTTGTGTTCATAGATAATTTTTCTTCTTATGTCTCCAAAAGGAAGGCATTCCCAAGGCTTAGCTTTCCGAATTGTATTCATTTTTATCCCCTCTCTCCACTAGGGAACTAGTCCAATCTCAGGTCCATGACTCTGTGCCAGAGCATCACTTACACGTTGTTGCCAATCTATCCTTTTCCTCAAACACCAGCCATATTATCCCAAATGTCTTTGGACATTGTTATTCACTCTTCCAAGAGCTATTTCTAAATTAATGGTGTACGATCAACCTCAACATCTTACTCCGTACAAGAGTTTCCTTCTCCTCACCTTGATAGTCCTATCAGCGAGGTGATCTGAGATATTTTCTTTCTTTAGTCCCATTCATTTAGCCTCTATATTTCTCTTTCAGATCCCTCATATTGTTCTGGCTACAGTCCTCATTTTCTCTGAGATATACTTTAACTGGTTTCCCCACTTTATCCCAGACTTCCTTTGTCTCCCACCAGAACCTTTCTCCAGTCACCTGATTTTCACCAGAAACTCATCACCTGTGATATACTCAGAGGAAGACAGTGAGCTAGAAGAGAAAAGCACCTGTCTTGGCCTCAAAATCATGAAGAACCGAGTTCCAATCTTAGCCCAACATCATTATATGTCCTTTAAAGTCTCTGAGATTTTTCCATTCTCAGCTCTAAACTGGGACTAATACTACCTATCAAGAAACAGTGTTAGGATTTAAATGATATAATATGTAAAACCCCAGCACAAAATAAGAGCTTGATGACTAGCAACTTTTATAATGACTCTTCTTTTTTTATATAAGATGGAGTAGTATATTCAAAATCCCTCGAGATAAATCCAATCTATAGTTTTTGTATGAATTTAATACAAAAACCAAGCATGTCTACCCTATTCCTTCCACTTATACTGTTTACCATAAATGAGATCTCTTCTCTTCATATTTCTTCCCACTAGAACAAATGCTATTTATTCTTTAAGACATTTTCCTTGCCACTGACATCCTCATAAAAGTCTCCAGGCCCTTCCTCCCCAGTCCAAGTGAGCCCTCCTACCAAATTACTGAATCATTACTGAATATTTGTTTTCTGCACTAGCCTTTGAATTTAAACATGTACTGGCTTGTTATATACCTTTTTTTAAAATCACATTAAATAAATGTCATGATTTTGGCTCCCCAATTAGAATACAAAGACCATGAGTGTGGGGAATACCATTTGTGTCCATAAGCCCAGCACTGTGCTCAGAGTAGGCACTTGATAAATATTTGTTGAATTGATAGATAAATAAATAAAGGACTTCATCAATAAAACAGAGTAGCAGAGTTGGCACAAAAACTAATGAAAGTTCGAGTCATATTTTGGTGGGAGCTGAATGCTAAGAAAAAGCTGTGGCATGATTAAAGTAGGAAGTAGGGAAGTCTGATACATCAATTCTGCCTACGAATGGATTACGGCTGAGGATTTGAGAAGCACAGAGATTAACCGGGAGTCTTTGCTAAGAATTAGAGGAAAGGAAATCAGTCTGAAACAATGAGAATGTGATAATGGGAGGATTCCGTGTGTACTTTAAGAAAAACAAGACACTGTGAATGAATAAATACACTTTGAAGTATAAGCAAAAAATAAGACGGTCAACATTTCAAGGCTTGAAAAAGCTAGAAGAGACAAGACTACATAGAGGGAGAATGTCAGAGATTTCCAGAGTGTCACCCTGACCAGTGTATGTGTATGAGTAAACTACCTCAGGCTGAGAAAAACCCACCCAGAAGGTCTAGAGGAAACAGTGTCTGGGCTCAAATCAGTCTAGAAATAGCACCTATTTCCACTATCCAGACAGAAAAACATGATTCACAGGCCATGTAGTAGAATATGCAGAAAGGTCTCAGATAGTTATAGGGGGATAATTATCCCCAGGCCAAGCACTGCTCAGATACACCTAACAAATCTTAAAAGTGATGAGAACCAAAAGGATCAAATTGTTTCCAAGTAATTTAACTACATCCAAGAACAAAGCTCAAAAATACATGAAGTAGCCAGCATCCAAAAAAAATAAAATCTACAATATTGTGTATGCAAAGAAGCAGTCAAATATGATCCAGAGTGAACAGGAAGATTAATCAATCAAAACCAAGCCAGAATGGACACAGATGTTAGAATTAGAAGACAAGGACATGAAAAGATAACTAAGTTAAAACATAACTAAGATCCTTATATTCGAACATTAAGTAAGTATGGAAGTTATCAAAACAACCCAAACAGAACTTGAAAGTGAAAACTATAATGCAAGAGATGAAAAGTATACTGGATAGAATTAGCCACAAATTAGATATTACAGAAGACAAGAATAGTGAATTCGAAGACACAGCAATAGAAACTAACCCAAGTGAGACACAGAGAGAAAAAATAATTTAAAAAAAAAGTGGAGGGAAGCCTGGGTGGCTCAGTTGGTTAAGCAGCTGCCTTCGGCTCAGGTCATGATCCCAGCGTCCTGGGATCGAGTCCCACATCGGGCTCCTTGCTTGGCAGGGAGCCTGCTTCTCCCTCTGCCTCTGCCTGCCACTCTGTCTGCCTGTGCTCGCTCTCTCTCTAACAAATAAATAAATAAAATATTTTTTTTTAAAAAGTGGAAAAAAGTGTACACTCTTTAAGGGACTTAATATATGGAAAATTAGAGACCATGAAAGGCAAGGAACAAAAAGTATTTGAAGAAATAATGGTTAAATTTTTTTCCAAATTTGAGGCAAATTATAAACACAGTTCTAAGAAGTTAGATGAAACTCAAAAGTAAAAAAACATGCACAAAACTATGCAAAAGCAGGTCACAATCAAATTGCTTAAAATCAGTAATAAAGAAGAAACTCATCAAAATTTCAACAAGATTTTAAAAGATGTAGACAAGTTATTCTAAAGTTTATATGGAAATGCAAAGGAACTAGAATAGCTACAATTGTTTTGTAAAAGAAACATTCTACCCAACGTTAAGACTTATTATATAGTTACATAATCAACAACAGCACAAATACCTCAAAAGCAGTTCAAAGAGAGAAAGACAGTCTTTTCAACAAAAGGTGCTAGAACAATGACATCCATAGACAAAAAGAAGAATCTTAATCTAGACACCGAACCAAATACAAAAATTAATTTAAAATAGATCATGGATTTAAATGTAAAGTATAAAACTATAAAACTCTCCTAAGAAAACTGGACAAAATCTTTGGGACCCAGAACTAGGAAAAGCATTTCTACACATGGCACCAAAAACATGAGCCATAAAAGAAAAATAAATTGATAAATTGGATTTTATCAAAATTAAGAAAAAGAACCTTAATTCCATGAAAGATCCTGTTAAGAAAATGAAAAGCAAGCTATAGTTTTGGGAAGAAAAAAAAAATCATGAAACAAGTATCTGGCAAAGGTCTTATATCTAGAATATGCAATAAAAAAATCCAATTAAAAATAGGTATTGAGGCTTATATAGAAAACTTCACAGCAGCCCTATTTGTAATACTCCCAAACTGGAAACAACAATATCCATCGAAAGGTGAACTGATAAGCACACTATGTTATGTCCACGCCTTAGAAAATTACTCAGCAACAAGAAAGAATGAACTCATAATGCCTGAGATGACACTGATGAATCCTAAAATAATTGTGCTGAAATTAAAGAAGCCACACTAAAAAGAGAATATATGGCACAATTCCATTTATGTATTCTTAATGTTAGAAAGCAGATCAGTAACCACTGATCTGGAAATAAGAGTAGAGCAGGTAAAAGAAATATAAAAGGGAATAAAGAAATGTTGGGCAGGGGGTGATGGGTATGCCCATTCCGTTCATGGTGATGATGGTTTCATGATGGTTATATACATATTTTGAAATATACAAAGTTGTATATTTAAGTATGTGTGGTTTATTATATGTGAATTGTGCCTAAAAGTTGTTAATAAAAAATAATGTTACCTTGTCTCTATGTAATATCATTATGATGATACCTCATCAATTTCTAACTATAACTGATACCTGCTGCTTGAATGACAGGGCCACCAACCTATCTCCTTATTCAATATCTGCCCAAGGATGTCTAATTGATGCCTTAATTTAAACAGTTCAAACTGAACTACTGATGTCCCTTCTCAAATATGTTTCATTCACAGTTATCCTATTTTAATGTCTGACAATTCTAATTGTTGGTCAAATCATTATTTTATCTTATCTTGCCCTTACAGAAAATCCATATCCAATCTATCTGTAAATCTGTTTACTCTGCCTTCAAAAAATATCCACTGACATCACCTGGGTGAAACCTCCCATCCTTATTGCCATTACTACCTAACTGGTTTCTTTTCTTATCTTGCCCTCCTATACTTCATTCTCATCACAGAACTTTCTGGAAGATGTCAGATTTTTCCATTTCACACCTCCGGTGGACTTCTGTTTTGCCGGGGTTAAAAAATCAAAGTCCTTATAATCGCTGCCTTATAATGCCCTACACAATTCGCCCCATCCTCATTCCTCTCTGGACTCTCTTTCTACTTTTCCCCAACTCATTTGACTCCAGCCACATTGACTTTCTTGCCATTCATCAAATAAAGCAGGCATGCTTCCATCTCAAGGGCTTTGCACTAGCAATTTCTTCTGCCTAGAATGCTTTTCCCTTAAAAGCCCACATGGTGCCAAGTGGTCAAGGAATCCCTAAGCAGCAGCAGTGGAGCTGGGCTGGCTCCCATAAATTTGGTCAGTAAGGATACAAGCCCAAATGGGCTTAGAGAATTCATTACTCATAGCACACAGCAGACAGTATGCATGTGATGCTGGCATTACTCCCTTGTTCACCCAAGTCCCATGAGGGCCATAAGAACACTCAGATTAGAAGACCCCTGGTCTTATAAGGAGACTGCTATAACCACCCCCCACTATCCCCCGAAGAAAGAGATATGACCTTATTACCCTGGGATATAAGCAAATCTTCTCTGGAGAGAGGAAGGAGACTTCAGTACTCTAGAAATTCTCCAGGAAAGGAATATATTGTCCATCTTTATTATACAGATAATGGAATTAATCCATCCAGCTCACGGAAACACACTATTTCTAGCTTCCAAGGCTGTTTTTTACTCTAATGTCCTTGAAAAGGTAGTCTAAGATGTGTGGAAATATCATATAGAATTTTCTCCTAACACATGATGCCTTTTTCCTTTTCCTTTGAGTCTTTATCCAAATACCAACTTCTCAGAAAAAAACACCTCAAACAAACTATTTATTCTTGTAACATACCCCATTGACAGTCCTGATCAACCTGTGGTATTTCATTCCAGAAAGTTACAAACTACTTCAAAACTATTGTGTAGGAACTTAGAGGTCAGAGATTATAAGGACTTTGATTTTCTAAGCCTGGTAAAACAAAAATCCACTGGAGGTATGGAACAGAAAAATCTGAGATCTTCTAGAAAGTTCTGTGATGAGAATACAAATTTATGGCCTGCCTCCTCCCCCTTGGGGAATGTGCATTACACGAGGGCAGGCATTTCATTCTATGTTTTTTTTTAAATATTTTATTTATTTATTTGGCAGAGAGAAAGATCATTAAGTAGGCAGAGAGGCAGACAGAGGCAGAGGGGGAAGCAGGCTCCCTGCTGAGCAGGGATCCTGATGTGGGGCTCGATCCCAGGACCCTGAGATCATGACCCGAGCAGAAGGCAGACACTCAGCCAACTGAGCCACCCAGGTGCCCCCATTCTATGCTTTATCACTGCAATACCCAGCATCTACAGCTGCTGGCTCCTAATAAGCACCTCATGAATTATTTTTAAATTTGAGAGACTAAAGTATAAAGGACATTAAAGTACTCTTCTTGCAATGCTTTGCAAACAATTCTAGACTTTGAAGGGCTGGATCCCCAAATAAAGGTTACAACAGGTTTAAGGGGGAAAATTCACTGGGCTACCAAAGTCTGAGGACCCAATATTCCTTCCAGAGAACGTACAGCAGGAAAGAGAGATGGTTGGCAGTAGTCAAGCACCACCTCTTTGAAGCCATTGTGGGGTCTACACCAGGCCATGCCTCCCCTGGTTTGCTCCTCACCAGCCCCTGAGCATAATGATGGACTAGAAGTGGCCAACCCTGCCAATGGGAAAATCCCTCTGAAGGGCAAATTTGACTCAGGGACTCCCTGTGGATGTGGGCAAGATTCTCAGAGGACTGCATTGCAGTCTGAAGCCTTGTTTCCATTCCTTCCTTCCCTCCCTGTTTCTAAAGCTGTCCCACCTGTATTGTGATCTGATGGCTCTCCTTGACTCCTCCTGTTCCCTCAGCATTAATCCTTCACAGACATTTCCCAGAAGAACACTCTTCTCAACCCTCTAATCCAATTTTTGCATCTGCTTCTTGAAAGACCTGAACTAACCTACAGAGGAACCATAGGTCTGTCCTCAGTGGGAAAACATCAGCTCCTTCATGTGATTATCCTAAATGCAAGGCTCATCCCATAATTACAGAAGTCAGGATTGCAAAAGTCAGGGGCAGAGCTGTTTTCATTAGAGTAGCATCTAACTAGAACCCAGAGTTCCACTGATTTGGAGGGTGGGAAGTAGGGGAGCTACTTTCAGCAGGGTGTTCCTGCTTTCTGAGTTTATTTTAGGATGAAAAGTGGTTTTCTTTCTATGTGTGATATGCTAATTCCTACTCTAATCAGGTACCAGTTTTGCATTCCCAGAAGGCATAAATAAAAAGTTCATTGCCCTGGGAACTGGCACACCAGTTCTACCTTGCTGTTTACTTGAAACCACAGTCTCAGACAAGTCCAAGGAACATTTCCAGCCCACAAATACCATCTGATCAAAATGTCCACTCTTAGAGATGGGATATCAAAGGAACCTTTTCACTTTCTGATTCTGCAACCTGCGAAGCAGTAGTAAATCGATCATCTAATACTATCAAAATCTTGTTTTTTCAGTATCACAGACGGGTAAAATTGGGGGGGGGGGGCTTTAAAGTAGATTGTTGTAAGCAGTGGTAATCCCTATGTTGTATTCCCCTGAAATGCATGCTCGTGGGGGCGGTGGGGGGCAGGGAGGTGCATATTCTCAATGCAGATTCCTCTCTAACTCCTAGTGATACTCGCACACGTCTATCAACCAAGCAAGAAATCCCCGAGTTCATTGCTCAAGTGTTCTGACCCCACACCAGCAGACACCATCGCCGCATTAGACCCAAACTAGCACTCAAGCTGCATTTTCTCTTGAACACTCTCGCAGAACTCAGTGTGAGCCCTTCAGAACCATTGTATTCAAGCCTTTGTTTGAACAGGGTTGTCTTTTTTCCTCATTCAGCCTGCAGTACAATGTCGGAGTGAATCCTGCTGTTAGCCAGACAGGGGTCCCGGGAGAGGACATGTTGGGTTCTGTATGTTTAACTTTTTATCCTCTGTGTCAACCAGTTATGTTTCTAAAACATTTCCAATCCCCTAGCTTCGCAGAAAACAAATAACTCTGCACAGCCCCCTCTTCCTTCATTCCTCATAAATAATCCCCAAGAAGGAGGACGGCCGCAGAGACAGAGCCTGAATGCTGACGAGATGACGCTGCTGACTTTGGATCATCCTGCAGCTGGGCCACGAAGAATAAGAATGAATTCCAGACTTTTCTGGTGTGATAGGAACAAAGTAGTGCCGGCCAGACAGGGCAGCATTTCCCCCTCAAAGTCAAAATTCTTGATGCTGTCATGAGAAGAGCTCAGGACTTAGAGACCCAGTCCAAACTCTGTAGAAGACGCCATGTATGATTTAGACAAGCTAAGATGATGCTCTCTCGAGGCCTCAGTATCTTCACTCTTATGAACCATGAGTGTGTGAAACTGGTGGCTTGGCAAGCCACATTGCTTCATTTTGAATCTGAGATTTGCCATCAGTAACTGTGAAACCAGGGGCAAGTTACTTAAAATTTCTGTCTTAGCTTATAGTACTTGCTTCTGCCACCATCAAAATCTCAGTGACTTTACCCCATTAAAGATTTATTGCTCGCTCATGTCACATTCTGGGAGTAGATCAAGGGCTCTGTGGCTCCACGCTATGTGTCTTCCCTATCGAGGGATGTAGGCTGAGATAGAGTCCGTGTCTTTGTCTCATGGCAGCTTATAAGAAAGCAAATGACCAGCCATAGGATGACTCTTAAAGCAAATCATTGAAACAGGGTTACTGTCTCTTCCACTCATATTTAATTTACCTCAGTGATGATATCAATATACAAAGAAGTATATTCCTACCATAGGAAGGATAAGCAAGTCAGAGAGGAAAAGGCAGAGACCTATGACTTTCTTACGTAGAAAGGAGTAAATAATTGTGTACAAAATATGATCTACCTTTTGTGTCTGACTTTCTTCATCTATAAAATAAAAGTGATAACAATAGTGCCCACTTTATAAGGTAGTTAGAAAGATTAAATGAGTTTTCAAATGAAAAACATTTAAAATGATGCCTGGAATTCAGCAAACCCTCATTAAATGTTAGTTATTATTATCTGTCCAACAGGAAAAATATAACTATTTTCTACTTCGCAGAGGTGTTTCAGGATCCTATTATTAGTGTTTTTGTTATAGATTCTATGTGACATGAGATAAATCATATTAAGTACCATACCAAAGTCAGAAATTTTATTACATCAATTGCAGGCAATAATGTGGATGTGTGCCCTCTACTCATCTCCATGGAGATATGCATTGGGAAGGTTTCAAAGGGGATTATTAATGGCATAATATCTCTGGGAGGTATCACCAACATCAATAGCAAAATATATCCTTTATGGAGCCCCCATTACACGTGAAGGATTATACTTAGCATAAGAGAAGCGAGATGAATAAAATCTAGCCCTTCATATGCCGACAGCCCAGCTAGAGGGACCTTCTTTATGTATGCGCCTTCACTAAGTACAGCAGATTAGGGCTCCCTGGATGGTGATGTGGGCCATAAATGCTACAGGAGGTCAGATAGGAAGTGAACCTGAGGGCTGTAGGTTGGGAGAGGGAACAGATTACTTGAACCAGCACTTTAAGAAATGTAGAATTCTAGGGGCACCTTGGTGGCTCAGCGGGCTAAGCCTCTACCTTCAGCTCAGGTCATGGTCCCAGGGTGCTGGGATCGAGCCCCACATCGGGCTCCCTGCTCAGCAGGGTGCCTGCTTCCCCCCTCCCTCTGTCTGCCTCTCTGCCTACTTGTGATCTCTCTCTGTCAAATAAACAAATTAAAAAAAAAAATGTAGAATCCTAGTAAAGACAATAGAAGAAAAGAAAAAGGAGAAAAGATAAAGACAGAGACAGTTTCTCCACTCTCAGGAAAATCTGAAAAATTTGCAAAAGATATTCTCAAGTGAAATAGTGTAGAAAAAGGATAAATGAAGCAAAATGAGGTTTTCTGGCTCCTGGTGGTAGGTGGGATTCTCCCCTAGGCCTGTGATTTCTTTGGGATTATTCCGTCTTCTGCAAGTTTACTTGTATTTCTCTCAAGACCCCATTTTTCTCTCTACATCGGTCTTTTTATAAGATTTTGTAGCATAAAAATACATTTTAATTCAGTCGCTTTAATAACATTTATCACTTACCAACATCTATAATGTGTCCTCTAGAAACACATAATCATCTTTAAAACACCCAATGATTTAATATGATCCCCAAAGTCACTAGTAATCCCCTACTAAGGGGCCAAGCCAGTATTCAGAACCAGACATTTTAGCCCCAGAGCTTCTAATATTTTCCATAACACTCTACTTTCTCCCATTAAAACAGAAGGTGGTGTGTGTATGTGTGCGTGCGTGTGTGTGCAAATGTGTGCACATATGTATCTATAGACATGTGTACATGGATCTTCATATTTGCTTGCTTCGGCATGAGCACGGGGCCCACAGGGAAATAAATACCTTTAGTTGATCTCATGATTTTTCCCACTTGGTAAATGTCAGTGCGTCTGACCCTGGTTACTAATGCTGTTGATTGATTACAAGTCAGTTGCTGAGTCTGAAGAATCCTGGGAACTTTAAGAGTAATTTCCTTATTAGTTTATTTCAGAGCAACTGATGATTGTGCATCATGGTCACATTTTGGAGGATAATGAGCTTAAGTGATCTAGGCAAGGGCAGTGGATTGTGGGAAGCCTGCTTGGAAAGCATTGAGAATTGTTAGGTCTCAGGTGTCTCATCAGAGAGAACAGCAAATACGCCAATCATATGTGTGTCTATGGTTCTGTCTCTCTAGTGAGAGCAATTTAGCAACAGCCAAGTGATTCCTGTTGTCACACAGTTGCCCTATGTTCATACCTGGCCCTTTAGTATAAACCCAAGATCAGATGGGAGAAGACCTGAAAGTCATTTTAATACGATTCCTCTTTTCCCCATCTCCCTTACCAAGTTCTGAGTGCACATGGGTGTGTGCACATACACACACGCATACACATAGTATTCCATATATTTGTTCATTGTACCACGATCGCATACGGTCTTTAAGATCATGACTCTGTATTCCCTAGATCTTGTCATCCAGTGCCTGACTTCCAGTTGGGACTTAATGGAAATTTGTGGAGGAAAAAAAATCTGTCTACACTACAGAACTGGAGGAAAAAAAGATTTTTAACCTAGTGCCTGATTTACAATAAGACTTTTCATGTGATTTCAAACTCCTATGCTCATGAATTTTCTCTCCTTATCCCTCAGGCTATTGCAAACATATTAATCTGTTCTGATTTGTATTACCACAAAAGCAGAGCCTGATGCAAGGATATTTGAATAGGCAGTTTACCTGGTAAGCCAAGAGAGATGGAGTGAGAATCCAGGGAGAGTGAAACAGATAAAAAGGCAAAGCTAGTGCAAGGAGGATGTATCAAGGTTACTCATGTGGGCAGTGGGAACTTGATTTTGCTGGGGCTTTCTACGAGACATACAATTGTCAGACTCGTGGATCAGAGACACAATAGTACTCCCCTGCCTCTCGTAAATGATTGTTCTAAGAGATTTCAATTCATAATGCAAGTCCACATTTTTACATGTACCAGAAAGGCTGAGAGGGCTCCTTCTAACACCCTAACAGTACTAGGAAGGTCCTGGGGCAGAAAGCAAGAAATCTGTAGTGTGGCTGAAGCTCAGTGAGGCCATCTAAGAAAGGAGTCTGTCAAAGAAGTCTAACAGTCCTCCCCTTGAATCACTAGGCTCTCCTCATGCCCTACATAAATTCATGCCATCATCAGATCCTTCAGGATGGTAGTAAATTCAATCTTCACAAAAGACTCGATATTAGTTGGTTAGTGGAATAAGCTAGTTTTTGTTGCTGTAGCTAGACCCAAATCCAAAACTTGTATTTATTATCTCTTATCTCCATCATCCATTCCAAATATTCCTTACACGTAGTCAGAACTTTATTAAATATAAGGGTTTTCCTTGTTAGGCTAACACAAACCTTTGTTCCTGAGTAATTTCAGCCCTGGATTGCCTTACTTCTTCTAAAAGGCCATGTTTGCCACAATTGTCCACACATCATTCTTACTGAGCATGGAAACACCAAGAGACATCCCAGTCAACCACTGAGTTTCATAGAATACACCCTTACCCCCATCACTATATACAGTAATGAACCTAAGTTCTTTTGATAACCAGAGTTAATTACCTTCCAATGGAAACCTTATTCATCCCCTTGTGTAAATGGTTTCTTCATGGGAACAGAGACCTCCAAACCAATGATGTATAAGAATGCATAGGTGGAAAAGACAAATTCCACAAGTGGGCCACTGGGAATGATTATGAGAAGGACCAATCCAACTTTTATCCTTTAACTCCTTGAATGAAGTTAGTCTCATGTATCAGCTACTGGTTCAGTTTATATACAGTTTCCTGAAGGAGAGCACTCCAAACCCATGGGGTTTTTCCCAAGCTATTACCTTAAACTGTCCTTTTAATAGTCATCTCACCATTCCATCAGGCCAGTAAATTCTGTGTGACATGGAATATGGTGAGATCAGTGATTTCCACTTGTCACATTCCTGGAACTGAAGGAATGATGAAAAGGCATACTCCTGGGAAAATTAAATGTGGTTAGGTTGAATGTAATAGAGGGTCCCAGTGATCCTTAGATAATAATCAGCTGGAATAGATACTATATCCCCTAAAAGTATAAATGATATATTAGACTTAGTAAAGGCAAATAACAAAGGAATTTTGTTTGGGGATTGAAATAAAGAATAAAAAAGACACTTTAAAAAGCCTTTTCAGATGTGCCCCTGTGGCTCAGTTGGTTAAGAGTCTGCCTTCAGGGATGCCTGGGTGGCTCAGTTGGTTGAGCAGCTGCCTTCAGCTCAGGTCATGATCCCAGCGTCCTGGGATGGAGTTCCGCATTGGGCTCCTTGCTCAGCAGGGAGCCCGCTTCTCCCTCTGCCTCTTCCTGCCACTCTGTCTGCCTGTGCTCATTCGCTCTCTCTCCCTCTCTCTCTCTGACAAATAAATAAAAATTTAAAAAAAAAAAAAGAGAGAGTCTGCCTTCAGCTCAGATTATGATCTCAGTGTCCTGGGATCAAGCCCCATGTCAGGTTCCCTGCACAGCAAGGAGTCTGCTTCTCCCTCTCCCTCTTCTCCTCTCCCTCTCTCTCTCTCCCCCACTCTCAGAAATAATTTTTTTTAATCTTTTAAAAAATTAAAAATAAATAAAAAGTCTTTTCAGAGAACACCTAACATCCACATCTTGATTTCTAACCCTACTTCCTGATAAAAAGAACCAGGATACTTTGGAGAAATGGTGACCTTTAAGACTGTAGCAGAAAGCTTACATGATCCTGGAGCATCTCGTAAGACAACATGCAGTACAACACCTGATGATGAGTTATGCCAGGAGAACACAGAAAGCAACTGAAAGAATTTCCAATGGTCAAAGAAGAGACCATGCAAGAAAATAAAGTTGTATTGGAGTATGGCCTAAAAGATAATAAATATACACAAGTTCTTAGTGATATAAATGGTAAAATAAAATAAGACATATAAAATAAAATAAGAATAGACATATCCCCCATGTGGAAGAATTCTAAATAATTTACTCTAGATACTCTGCCCTCAAGTACCAAGAGCATAACTCCCCATTCCTTCTGTGTGGGATGTGCATAATGACTTCCTTCCAAAGAGTAAAGTATGGAAATTGGGAAGAAAGTAACTCCACCACGGCAAAATCTGACAAAGGAGGCTAGGCAGCACAACTACTACATGTAACATGGTGTCCTGGATGGGATCCTGAAACAGAAGCACATCAGGGAAAAACTAAACTGCCCTGGTCAGTGGAGACTTAATTCCATCAAGGACTCCCAGGGAAACATATAGCTCTCCCAAAAGAATGTACCTGAGACAGAGACCAAGAGAGTACCTGCCTTCCAATTCTTAGCTTCTCTTTGTCAAATATTGTCCAAATGGGACATTATGGCCAAATGTTGTCCAAATGTAATATTTTTACACTTCCAGGTCTGTGCATGCATCATAATGGCCCAGTGGAGCCCCCATGGGTGTTAGACATGGTGATGGCAAAAAAAAACGTCCCCAGGGTAAAAAGCAAAAGACAGCCATTGCTTCAGAGATGAGATCCTGGCCATCTACTTTTGTAGCAAGTGGTTCCTGCAGCCATGACCAGAGGCAAGAGGTGGGCCAAGAAGACGTAGACAGAAGATAAAGACTATCCACCACACCAACCTTAAATTTCCAGTGAAAATCTCTCTCTTGGGCTTTTCAAAGCATATGCAAGCCAGGACATGTAGCAGAGGAGCTCAGGAAGGAAATTTTCAGGCAGGAAATGATAGTATCCTTAGTCATTCCTCACTTGTACCTTACACACCTTGTTTCTCTAAGCATATTTCTCCAACCTGTTTCCCAATGTATCGTGTGAGTAAAAAGTCTTTTCCTTCATTTATGGCGATGTGGTTGAGAAATTGCAAACTTGGTCAGTTGGCAAACCAAGTGTGAGAGTTTCTTGTCTTTTCTTTACCTTCCTTCCAGGCTCAGTTTCTTTTCCTTCCTTTGCCTGTTCTCAAAGTTTAACATCCAGCAATTCACCTAGAAAGCATGTTAAAATGCAGATGTCTGGACCTCATCACCTGAGTTCCTGATTCAGCAGGTATGAGGAGGAGTCTAGGAATTTGCATTTACAACAGTCCTTAGGTGTTGCTGATAATTTTGGTCCAGAGAGCACACTTTTGAGAATTACTGCTCTAGGCTGAATAGACTGGCTACTCAGACTTTGATTAGAAACTGTTGGCATTACTGCGAATGCCAATGGCACCTGTATTTCTCTGACTTGTTTATGGTCAATTCATGACAAGGACACAAGTCATTACATGTCATTCTAGGGAAGAAAGAAATGAAGAGAAAAGAAGTGAAGTGGAAATTAACCGAGGACTCACTCAAAAAGACGGAACAAGAGCTTGAAGAACAAACTCAATGCAAAGACTCACTCCAGAAATATAACCAGATTAGCTAGGCACTGTGACCTTGAGGGACACTATTTTCTTCCAGGAATTCAGAAACCTTTGCTATTGCAAGTTCCAAGCCACAAGGGTTATCAATACTAGGCAGAGCAGAGTGATATAGGATCTGAGTAATTCCTGTCAAGCAGGTCATCACGTTCCAGCTAACCTGCACAGAAGTGGCAATAAGAAAAATAAAAGAGATGGGAAAAGAGGGTGGCTCAGTTGGTTAAACATCTGCCTTGAGCTCAGATCATGATCCCAGCATCCTGGGATTGAGCCCTGCTTTGGGCTCCCTACTAAGTGGGGAGTCTGCTACTCCCTCTCCCTCTGCTCCCTCTGCTCATGTACTATCTTTCTCCCTCTCAAATAAGTAAATAAAATCTTTAAAAAGAAAAATAAAAATCTCAATCCCCAACAGATATCAAGGCACAGCTTCTGTCCTGTGGGAAAAGATCTGGTTGAAATTGACAGCAGCAGCTGAGAGAACAGTTATGGTGTTCACCAATGTTTCCAGTCCTGAGTGCAGGCTAGGGTTCTATCACCCTACTAAACTTGAAGTTATGCTGGCCTTGGGTTCTGTTAGGGCTGAGGAAAGAAATGTGAACAGAGGGGACACATGTGACTTTCAGCAAGAAGCCTACAAATGCCACTGCCCCGTGTAACCTATCTCTTCTCCTCTGTCACAGTGACTTGTGATGTTCCAGATGATATAGGCCTCTGTCGTATTCATCTCTGAATGAGGAAGATGGAGGAGCAGAGCTCCCAGCAATGGAAGCAGGTTCTAATAGGAAAAAGAAATATATATTTATTAAACCTCTAAGATTTAGGGGGAGTCTGTTACTTGAACATAACCTAGGCCATCCTGAGAGGCAGAGAGAGCCTGTATATAGACCCATCCAGTCCAGGAAAGGGAAGCACAGTGAAATTGAGGAGGCCCCGTGCCCCTAGATTTATACCTAGAAATACCAGATGGCTCATTTTCTTGGAAGCAACAAATTTCCAAGAGAAAGATGAGAAGTTGGCAATCATAACCGGGCCATCAAGGCCCAGACCTTGTTCTATGTTCTTACGTATGTGTTGAGCAGGAACATGTGAGAAAGGTGCCTGAGCTTACTGCTCCACTCCCTGTCTCTGGAGAGCTTGTTTATGAAATCAGAGCAGGATTTTAACCCTAGACATGGACAAATCATAGACTCACCCATAAGGACCTGGGGGAAGCAAAGTCAAAAAAGAAGGTGGTGGCTGTCACTTCTCTTTCACTGCATTCAGTAGCCCATCTGTTCTTAAGATCTGCCCTGCCTTGGAAAGCCTGTCTTCTCCACCTTCAGTTTCAATTTTCCATCTAAAGTGAATCTCACTACTGCCTACATGGTTTTGTTGCAGGACAACAGTTACCCTCCTGCTGCTGTCTGCCTCAGGCCAACACCTACTGAAGACCAAAGACCGGAGGAAAATCTCCCCCCCTTCTTATTTCAGAGCATCTCTTCTTTGTTGTCTGCCTACTAATTTCCTACTCCCTGTGTAGGGATGACCTTCATGGAGCACAGATGACTGATAACCAATGATTGCAGTGAAAAATCGACAGTGTCTACCCAGCTCTCCTGACCACCCACTTCCCAGGCTTTTTGTGAAAACTCACCCATCACGGGCAGCTCTCTCCTGCCTCCTGACTAGTGTTTTACTTTGGCTCCATGCTTCTTCACCTTCACATGAGAACTGCACGTATAATATAGCAGTGCCATTCCCAGCAAACCAAACAGAAGATCATCTCCACAGCCTGAGAGGGGGAGTTGTGGGTGGGATCCCCAGAGTACCTTGCCTCGAATTGGCCCTCCAAGGACCCTTTAGGTTTTCCTGTTGTATAATTAATAACCTCTGCAAAATAGCAGTCCCTACCTAGGAATCACAAATATATTAGGTTTATCTCATTACCCAGTTTTTCCAGGCTTTCCAGCTCTGAGAATTTCCATCTTCATTTAAATCACAGACCTTTAGGCTTTGCCTGCTGGCTGGATCATATGACCTCTTCCAGTACCCAGCCCTCAGCCCATCAGAGTAAGTGGCTTTTGATAGCAGCACAGATCACTTTTGGAAGTTCTCTCAAGCCTAACTTTGAAAGTTCACCTTTCTTGTAGTTTTTGTAATCATTATACCAAAAAGACAAGCTGCTCTTTGGATTTCAGCTTCCATACCGTGAAAGCCAAAGACTTCCCAAGTTTGAGGTATGTCAGTCAGGGGTCACTTAGAAACCCAACTTAACAAGATTGCCTCCCTCACTGTGTGAGCTATTTAATTCTTTTTAGCTCTGTTCTGCTGCTGACTGATTGGCAGACAGAATTATTTCAAGGTTACTTCCAAGGGACGGTACATACCCATGTGCAGCATGCTGGCTGGAAATCACATGTGGCAGAATAATGGTCTACATCCTTATTTTTCCCAAGCAAATATGAAAAATGTATATACTTCTATTTTTTAACTGGGTATATGTTTTATAGATTCCATAGGCTATTAATTATAAACATTAGTTTTTTTCTGGCTCTTTTTCCTCTAGCTGGACCTTAAATATTGGAGTTCTCCAAAGTCATGTTCCTGTTCTTCCTTTCTCCCTGGACATACTCCTCCTGTGAGTTTCCAGAACCACAGTATCTGACGACTTGAAATCATAACTCCTGCCCATCACCCCCTCCCCCAGCCTGATCTCCTCTCCTGAGCTATTTATCAGGACCTTTCTTCTTATCTGGATGCTGTATATTTATTTTGACTCAAGTAAACCACCAGTTTACCACGTGCAATGTACTTCTCACCTTTGCATGCTGCCCCACCCTCTGCCCACCAACCTCTAAGAGCTCACCTGTCACTGTGGTCACCATCCCATCTCTCTGCTTCTCCTAATCTTCCTCTGGTGGCAGGCAACACTCATAGTCACCAGTATCAAGGGTTCTTGCAATTCCACATATATGGAAGGTCACATTTCCCTACCCACTAATGAAAAGTATGGTCGTGCTACAGAGATATGAGCAGATGAATGTGTGCCTGTTGCTTCCATGCAAACAGATTGAAGAGCTGCTGCACTATGCTTCATGTTCTGTTCCTCTCAGTACATGGAGGGAAATGTTGAAAGAGTGGCATCATGGCAACCTCACTTGATCTGGGTCCCTGAGTGACTAAGGAGGCACAAATCCCTGTACCAGACTGCCTGAGCAAGAAATAGCCATTTGCTGTTTTCAGCCTCTGTGATTTGGAGTTTATCTGTTAGCACATCATGACCTTACCTTCTCTGACTTGCACACCTCTTCTGGCTGATGGGACCCACTTAACTAAGCAATCAAGCATCACTAACACTTTCCTTTCCTTAATTTTCTATAGCCAGACAATCAGTAAGCTCTGATTGTTCTCCTCTTGAATATCCCTTCAATCACTTCCCTTCGTTCTGTTCTAACTGCCACTATCCTATTCGTAATTACTCACATTTTTACAAAACTTCCTAAACTTTCTGTATCACCCAGTCCCACCTCTTCACAAATGTCCTTCACATGTCTGCTGGAGTGTTTCCAAATGAAAAGTCTGATTTATTTACCCTCATTTTTTAAAAAATTCCTAGAAAATATCTATTTTGGGTTCTTGGGAATATAATCATCTATTTTAAGGAATAAATCTTTGAGAGTATTGGCTTTGTGAATGGACATGGTGATCCTAGAAATCCAAGTCTCTAAAAGTACATCCAAAAGACAGGAAACTTCATCAGAGAAGGAGAGCAACTCTTTCCCAGACCAGTCTTTTGTGGAAGTAGAAATTCCCATCCCCAGGATCACCTCCATCAAAAGAGAAATGAGCGCTGGTGGGGGAGGCAAAAAGGGAAAGTGAGGCAAACAGATGAGAGACCTGAAAGTCACCTGCCTTCTCAATTCTTACAGTATCTAGAATTTATGACAATCTTACTTTCCAAAGTAAGTCTCAAAACCATTCCCTAGACCCAACCACAAGCTCGCTCACTCTGTATTTCTCATCAGTGTTCTGCTCCTGTGGCTAACCACTCACTGTGAAAGCAACAAGCCAATGCTATTATCCCTGATTTAAAAAAAAAAAAAAAGTTTTTGAAAAATGAGACACAGAATGACCGTTTAACCAGACCAATGCCGCATATTTGTAGCCCAGCAAGATCGTTTTGTAGGGATTCTGGTTAGCAGCTAATTTCTCCTTACACAGGGACTGACTCCTGCTGCTTGCCATTAGTTTTTGGTGTGGCTTGTGAGTTTAGAGAAAAGTACTGCCGAAAAATAATATTACTAAGCATTATTTTTATTAGTTCTTCTTTTATTCCTGTGAGAGTTTCTCTCAGGAAGCGCGTGTTCTGTCTGGAAGACTGTAATGTGGAATATGCAGAAAAAGGAACAGGAGTGGTGGCTGCATGCACATTCTCTCTCTTGGAGCTGGAAAGCCCCCAGGGGTCTCACCTGGAGCTGTATTTAAACTCACATATTTAAATCTAGAGGGTAGTTTCAACTGCTCAGTGCCCTATGGGATCTACAACTACTATTCCCACCTTAGATATAAATAACCAAATGACAGGTAGAAGAAAGAAAATTAGTTCGGATACAGTCTCCATGAAAAACTCTAGAAATTGCTGAGGCTGCCACAGTGATGTTTTCCTAAGGGAAAAAAGTGATACTAATACAATAATATTAATAATTAGTAGATTATTGCTTTCAGGCAGATTCTTTCAAGATTAAAATGCATTTAAACACCTCAGGACAGCTTTTGCATCCCTAGAATCCAAATTTTGAGTACCTCCTTATTTAACCACTTTTAAAACTTAACAAAATTAGTAAGAATGGGGAGCATATTATTTTCTTCAGAATCAATATTTTTAAGGGCATACATTTAAAATATATAAGTCCCCACTGAAAATTTCTTTAAGGAAAAAGTTGGGGTTTTTCCCCTTCCTAGCTCTTCTGTCAACATCTCTCCACCGTCCTCCCCCACTCCAGTTCTCCCACAGGACTCTATCTTAGTATGGGAGGGGGATGACTGGAGAAAGTGTTGGGAAAGGAAGAGAAATTAAAAGGTTAAGAGCAACCCACCAGGAAAAAGAATCCTCCTTCCTCCAGGAGATGGAGTTGATGGAGGCTTCTAGTAAAGTCTCGCGAGATACTAGGCAGGGGTCCAAGATTCAGGTAAACCAAATCAAAGGGGTCTGGCCAGGGAAGCACAACCCTACACATGCCAAGTGCCACCAGAGACAAGCTGCACTTTTGATCCCTCTGTCATGTGCTGGTATGACAGACTACTGTGTGCATGATGAGTTGGGACCTATATTACTGCTAGGAGAGGTGAGACTTGTGCTCTCACCTATCCCATCCGGCTAGCCCAGCCTGCCTGTGAGCACTTGGAAAGTGTCAAGGCTGACTTCACTTCCCAGACACACAGCCTCCAGTGCATATGGGGTCACCAACACATCTCCTAAGGGGTCCTTCCTGAATACACACGCCATTTTGTGTACAGCACTGGCTCTAGTTGTTACTTTGGTGCCATTTTAAAATTATTATTATGGTGTTGTTTCAGCCCTGGCTGTTTCTTCATGGATAACTTTAGATGAAATACTAAGGAAAAACAAGTGGAAACTGGCAGTGAACAGAACACAGAACTGCCTGGAAAATCTGGGCTTAAGGAATTCAGAAATGATCACGAAGAGAACAGGGCACAGACAAGAGGACATGGAGAGAAAAATGAACATCAAAGGACTTGGGATTCCCACAGGAGATAAAACCCAAGTGCGGAACACGGTCCTGCTGCCCCACAAGCAAGCCCAGCTTCCCAGCCTCCCCTCTGACCACCCCATCTCCTCTTACATACTGGACTTGGGTCACATTGGCTTTTCTGGGTTTTTCAAATGTGTCAAGTCTGTCTCACCCCCTGTGTCTTTATACATACTGGTCTCTGGGCTTGAATTACCTTTGTTCCCACACTTATATTACCCCATGTCCACCCATCTTTGAGGTCTCAGATTAAATGCCACTTCATCCAGGAGGCATTCCCTGAGCCCCAGTCTAAACAAGATGTCCTACTGAGATCCTCTCATGGGTCCTGCACATTTTCACACTTAGCACAGCTCATAATGATCCACGTAGCCTTTGCCACAGCCACCTAGTTTTGTGCATGTCATTTCTGCTGCCTCATGGTGCTATCAGTTTCAGGAGGCATAGGGAATTTGTCTGCTTTGCTCATGAGCGGGGCTCTGTAAACTCAGCCCTTAGCACATGTTGGGAGAGTGGTGGTGGCTGTTGGATGAAGAAGGGTGAGCACAGGGGAGGAACTAACAAGCTAGCAAAGCAACCAAAAAGATGATATGGGTAATGAAGAGTTAGTAGGCTATATAATAGTTAGTAGACTATTTTAGATGATAGCTGTAATAATAGTCCTCATAGTGTGTTCACTCCTTTACACTTATGAACAAATTTAACCCCCTTTATTTATTTCAGGCAAGCCCCAGTAAGAGGAGAAGCCTAGTGGGTGGGTACAGGAGAAGCAACTGGTGGCTTTATTAAAATATGTATGTATGTATGTATGTATGTATGTATGTATTTTAGCAAGAGAGAGAGAGAGACACCGCGCAGCATGCACATGAGTGGGATGGGCAGAGAAAGAAAGACTCACAAGCAGATTCTGTACTGACCATGGAGCCTGAGGCAGGGATCCATCTCATGACCCTGAGATAAAGAACCTGAATCAAAATTAAGAGTCCAAAGCTTAACTGACTGCACCACACAGGCACCCTGGCAAATAGCAGTTTACTGACCCAGCTCTGGAGACGCTTGCTGTGTTTATGGTAAGAGGTTCTTTTTAGCAACAAAACCTTGCGGTTTCGTCCCATCTTAGGATTTCCAGCATGCTTTTTTGTGACTCTTTTCTGGCACCCTCACACCTGAGATGGTTCCTAGTCTGGTTGCAGCAGGATTGTCAATGCTTTAACCATAGGTTTTGCAGACTCTTCCAAGGTTAATATCCCTTAGGCACTAAAATCTTGTCTACAGCTTACTTGGCACCATTCAGATAGTCAGCTCTCTTCTGGCAATACTCAAAAACTTTTAAGATTGATACAATGAAAACAATTTAATTAAAAAGAAGTAAAAGTGAGTGTGTTATCTTATTAGAGTTACATAGAACATAGATTTGTATCTGATTCTACTATAATTCCCAATCTTCTCTTCCTGAGGGACTACCACATCCTAGCTTTGCTCATAGTCCCAGGTGGCATCCATATATATCAAGATCACATAATTATCTCTACCTACCTAATTTTCTTTTTTATAGAGTTCTTATATTTCTCAAACTCTATCCAAAAGGTCATTGTGGACTCTCACTACATTTAAGTCCATGTGGACTTAATATTTAAGATTAAGTTCTTTACTTGCCACTGATATTGCTGCCACTGTAACTCTTTTCCTTTTTATCCATCTCTGTTTGCCCTCGCACTTGCAGGCCTTGTATTGCCTCACTGCACGGAAGAACAGTCCATGAGGGAGACCACCACACTAATTTTTATCTGATGCACTGTGTGCAGTTGGCACACAGCATTATTCTGTGCTTGGCTGAGTTTTTGAGCCCTCCAACACCTGCAAAGGTATCCCAACCTGTGTTCCTCTCAGTGTGTTCACTGTAGCCTTAAGAAGAAGACAATTCTAAGCGCCAAGGTGGCTCAGTTGGTTAAGCGACTGCCTTCAGCTCAGGTCACAATCCTGGAGTCCCAGAGTCCCTGCTTGGCAGGGAGTCTGCTTCTCCTGCTGACCTTTCTCCATTCATGCTCTCTCTCTCTCAAATAAATAAATTTTAAAAATCTTTAAAAAAAGAAGAAGACAATTCTTTGCAGCCCTGTTGGCCCATATGACTGAATGGCCAGGAGCTAGAGTTGTATAGTCTGCCTGGCTTCACACTGTCACTCTTGCTGGTCTGTAAAGACAGACCCTTGGGTTTCAATGATCACTCCATTTTGGTTGGTCCTTGGGTCCCCAACATTTTTATGATCTGATTTAGGTCAGGAAGGAACAAGTCATGGGAAAGGCACATTGTGTAGACTGCTATTTTCTCAGGGGAAAAAAAAGTCCTCTTTTTGCATGTGGTTCATAAACCTTTAGTCAATATGTAAACAATCTGGGTTGTGCTCAAATTGCTGCTTTCGTGGGACAAAAAAAAAAAATCCTTAATTCTTTTTTCATTTTAACTCTTTCCTAAAATAATCAATAGTTGCATTTTTAAACATATTAACATATTTGATATTTATATCCATCCTCTATATCGATCAGGATAGGTATTACTATATCTTTTTTCATAATAAGTATAAGGATTCTTATACTCATTTCAGTATAAGGATACTGAACTCAAGATATTTAAAATATCAGTGGTCACACAGTCAATAGAACCAAGAAAATACAACTCAGTCCTTCTGATTCTAACCTCACTGTCTTTTTGACAACAGTATGTGATCACCAGTGCTAGCAATAAAGTGATTCCCTTTATCAGTGCTCCTCTGTGCTTTTCTTTACACACCCATGCATTTCTTAAGTTTTGGAGATGTGGTTGGGCATGTGTAAATGGGAAGAAATTGTGAGGAGCAAATAGTGAAATATCAATAAACAGAGAAATATGAATGGAAGGGTGGTTTTCCAAAAACTCCGGTCCAAAAACTCATAGCATTGGGGAAGTGAATTTAGAGCTTCCACAAGATACATAAGTAAATGAAAGAATATGATTTGTGCTCCCTCTCAAGTAAACAGAGTGTACACACTTATTCCAATAGTATGAACATTTTACAAGTAGTGGTCTCCTGATACGTTGAGAACTGATGAAATTGGACTACATGGATGAGCCAAAATTAGGGTACAGCATTCCTGAACTCCAGTCCTCACTCTGTCACTTGTCACCTGTCTTCCCATTCTAACATTTTCTATTTATAACCAAAGGAAAGATTTTTTTTTTTCCTCGGGAAATGTAGACATTAATGAAATGTTTTGAGCAAAGCTAACAAGTCTTTAGCATCACTGTTATATCAGTGACTTACTACTAAGCCCAAAAGCCATGAAACCATAACATTAGTCAACCTATCTTGCGTTCATCTCAAGAGAACTTATCACACACACAGACTGAGCTCTTGAAGAGCTTTTCTATTGAAGTGGTTGTACCAATTATCTACTTTTTCCTTTCAAGGCAATTTCTTCGTAAGAGGAAAAGAATGGCAGTGGAGAAAAGTTTTGTTTGTTTTTACATTTTTTGAGTTATTACAATGATGTTATCATTGAAAAGGCATGAGAAGTATAGAGGTATAGATTAGGGAGAAATTAAAAAAATAGATGAGAGATAGATAGATAGCATGGGACTGTTGTAAATTGCAATCACCTTTGTTAAAATGTGCCTCAAGAACATTCAAGAGGAGGACTGATCAAGTATTAGCAAAGATCAAAGGTATCTATCATCTTTCCTCTCATGGAACACCTTAAAAATAATCCTGTCACAGAAGTTGACAAATGGGCTTACATAGAGAAAAGATAGCACCTGTCTTTGTGAGTCTTTGGATCTGGGACAAGGTACAGGCCAGCAGGTGGTTCTGGGGGTTGTGGCCAGAGAGGAAACCACTCTGGACACAGAGCTTCTTTTAATGAGTTTTACCTTAGAGTTTTTATTGTCCTGTAATGGCCACAGGTTTGGTGGTACTCTAAGAAACTTATCAATATGGTGTGATTCTAAGCAAAATAAGGACCACTGGGGATTTATTAGTGCTGATTTCAGGTTGGCGAGAGAACCAATAGGAGGTGTCAACTCACGTTTATGTCTGTTCCATGACTGGATAAATGTATGTTACTTTCTATTTACAGAAAATAGCACTTGGCCTGCTCTTGCGGTGCTAAAATGAATAAGGACAACTGTCAACTGTACTTTAAGCTGTCTAAATGGTTTCTACAAATTCCCACCTACAATGGACAAGGTCAAAAGCATCAAGGAGGTGCCACCTCATTAAGACTGAAAAGCACCTGGCTCCCAGCCCCTCACAACCATCCTTGATGCTAAAATTAGTCTGATACAGATGCCTGAACACTTTACCTTCCCATCTTGCATTTGGTCCCATTAAGCAGAGGACAGTTAATAAGGGGAAAAATTAGTCTAACCAAATTAATTGGATTCCAGTAGAACTGGGGGGTGAACACTGCCATTCAGTCTATTTCTGAAAGAACAACAAGGTTCTTATTCCCATAATACAGAGCGCTTGTATTCTTATTTAATTCTTTCTTAGGCTTCAGGTGCACTCTACCTTCAATTCCTTCAAGAGAAAAGAGTGCTACATATACCTGCACAAAAGAAAACACCAAAAAAATCAATCACATGAAAAGAACCAAGATAACTAGTGGTTCATGAAATAATATTAGTGAACCCCGCATGATGCCTGGCTCTGTAGCAATCTGTTTTCAGGCAGTTGGGTTAACGTTTATGAGGCCCAAAGAAAATACACAGTATTCTTTGAATGTATTATTATCAGAAGAACAAGATTATCTTCATGCTTACTTATGACAAGAATGAGCCAAACGTTAGGATTGGAAGGTAAATATTTTTTTTTCTCTTCTTTCTCTGAAGATGAGTATTTCTGATATTTCTCTGAAATACTTGGCAGCCCGTGAGGTCTAACTTATGCAGGTGACCTCCCAGTTCATGGTCAGGGTCAGAGGCTAGGTTTTCTGAAACCTTCAGCACTGTTCTCTCCACTGGATTTCACCACTGTTGGCCATGGTAGTGGGAGTTCCCCATCATATATAAAAATAATATGTTTTCTATAACCCGAGTTTCTGTACTTCAGTAGGCATAAGAATTATCTAAGATCCTTAATAAATTTAAGATTCTAGGGGCCGCCTGGGTGGCTCAGTTGGTTAAGCAACTGCCTTCAGCTCAGGTCATGATCCCAGGGTCCTGAGATCAAGTCCCACATCAGGCTCCCAGCTCCATGGGGAGTCTGCTTCTCCCTATGACCTTCTCCCCTCTCATTCTCTCTCTCACTCTCTCTCTCTCTCAAATAAATAAATAAATAAAATCTTTCAAAATATATATAAAAATAATAAAAAATAAATTCAAGGTTCTAGACAACTATCCCCAGGTATTCAGATACAGCGAGTGAAGCAAAAAGGCAAAAACACTAGTTTTAAAGATCTATTTTTACAAGCCCATGGATGTATGGATGATTCTACTGAGATTAGACCAGGGAACCCACTCTGAAAACCACATGACTGGTTATAATACCGACATACCGACAAATGGGTTAAGAGACAATAAAATTCTTTTTCCATTTTATAAAAGATGATTAAATAACTTCCCCCTGCTTTTCCGTCCCACACTGAATAAAAGGAATTGTCATCCTAGTGAAACCTGTGATTAGAAAGATTTCAAAGGACCTCCATCCTATCTATCTGCTTTCTTCCAGATTCTGCACCAATGACATGCCTAATTTTTTTCAAGACCATCTTCTAGTGCTAAAAGAAGATCTAGGGATGATCAAAAGATAAACACACCTAATAAACACACCACAATTGTACCTTATCACTCTCTAGTTCACTTTCTTGCGCTGATTCAACTTGGCACCCAGTCTGTTCATGGCTCCGTGGCAGAGTCTGTCATGGTCACTTAGAGACATTGAAAGTCGTCACACACGTAACATCATCAGACACCTGTTTCTCTTATGACACCTAACACTCTTAACTTTTCAGTGGAACAGAAACAATACAAACACATGGGTTGGAAGAGAGAGAGAAGAATATCCCCAGCACAGGGAAACACTACAAAGCATGTAACAGACACAAGGGCCTGAGCTAGGAACAAGTTAGGAAGGGCAAGGGGGAAGTAACATTTACTGAACATCGTGAGCGATGTACCACTTACTTTATTTACATAGTAGAGAAAGAGAAACAAAGAGGCAGCAGCATTCCTCTGCTAAGAGAGAACAGATCTTCGTTTAGCGAAACTGTAATTGATGGACAATTTAGATGCTATGAAAATACTCCATCTGTGCATGGTCCAGATAAGCCATGAGTGAGCTGTCAGGAAAAACTGTGAAAGACTTTGAAATAGGGGGAAAAAAATTAGGGAGTCTGTCTAGCATCTCCTCAGGTTATCTCCTCCTTTTATTGTCTTTGAGTTCTTTCAAAACTGTAAATTATAGAATATTGATGGAAATGCAAATAAGTCTTATCCACAGACATGTGTACTCTGTCCAAAAGAGAGTTTCTTATTGCCCTGTGAATAATGATCAATTTTGCCACTGCATATATGAGATTATTTGAAATTTCCTTTGAAATTTCCTTTCATTAAGTGAGTTCAATGAAATATTTGTCACATATTCCTTTTTATCCATTTACACAGTCATGATTTTACCTTTCTGGATATATATATATTCTTTAACAGAACCAGAAAAAGAAAATTGTTCTGCATAAGAAAGTAAGATATTTTTAGTTTCCCCAGAGAGACTAAAAAAAGAGGGAAATGGGGAACAGAGTGGCAGGTGTAAGGGTCAGTAAATCCGACAAGAGAATAAAGCTTTATGTGGAGAGACCAGTCAACTGTCCCAATGTCAAGGATCACCTAGGGACTTTTAACATTGGCTGTGCTTTCCCCCTCATTACTTCCAAACTTTTAATGCATTCTCCCCTTAAGTGTGAGTACTGGTCAGTGCGGTTCAATAAGGAACAGCTGGCAGGTAGAGAACAGAGCTGAGGTTGGCAATGCAATAGAAACAGAGGTTAAAACCCAAAAAGCTTAAGTGAAACAAGAATTTTCCAAATCCTGCAAGGTATCTTTAAGGATACTAGGCTATCCAATGCAAGATGGATGAGTGTCCAACTAATATTTATTAATGTAATTTTTTAATTACTAGAATTCATTTTTAGAGCAGTCAGGCTCACAAAATTTGAGCAGAGTACAGATTCCCCATGTACCTCCTCTCTCCCTGCATACACAACCTCCCCCACTATGGACACCCCTTACCACTGTGGTCCACTTGTTACAACAGATAACCTACACTGACACATCATTATCACCCGAAGTCCATATACTTCATTAGGGTCCACTCTTGTGGTTGTACCTTCTATTGGTTTTGACAAAGGTATAATGACCTGTATCTACCATTGTGGTTTTTGATGTTAAATTTTAAGGCTAAGTGAATACCAGCGGAGTGACACAGCTGTATCTAGGGGCTCCCATCCAGGTACCACATTTCACACCTTCCTCTGGGTAACTAGGCAAGGTAGCTCTTATTAGCTCTATTTGTACAAGAGGAAGCTCAGACTCAGGGATGTAAATCGGCTCATTCAAGCACGAAGGGCTTCTAAGAGGTGGCGCTGTATAAATTGGTCTGATTCCATCATCACTCTTGCCATTATTTCATGCTGCCTCTTAAACTACTTGTACTTGTGAGAATAGGACAAGGGGAAATGATTTTGTTTCACTTTATTGAGGTACTAAGCAAGCGAAGCTCTGCCTAAAACATCTGCAACACCCAGAGGATCAGGGGGAAACCTATCACAAGTAAGTTACACCTCTGCTGGCAGAGTTGAGCCCATAACCACACTGGGGGAAAGTTCCTGGACATTTTAAGCACTTTTGGGGACCTCTCAAAAAAAAGGGGGGGAAAGAGAGAAAGGGAAAGAAATGGGTTTATAATTGCAGTGCTCAGTCTCTGAGCTCCTTAAATGCAAAGGATTAAGTCCTCACACCTCTCAGGATGAATGATAATTTACCAGTAAAGAGAGACATATTAGACCTGTCATAGGCAGACTTTGTAATAATCAAGGCTGCATTTGCAAGAGAATCAAGGTTCCACATTGTCAGTTTCAGCTTTTCTAGTTAAATTAACTTCTTCTCCAACAACACATCCTTCTGGGAGGAAATGAAGGAAGAGTCAGGGAAAGGATATATTCAGATGAAAGCAAAATGCCACTAAATTTATCGGATGGGCTATATTTATTATGAGTTAGAAGAAAATACTGAGATCAAAACACCTGTGCACATGGTTGCGAATCCAAGTGCTTCTCTGCCTTTCTGTTGTAAATCATTGCGCTTTCTCTCTACTTCCCCTATGCAATGACATGGCCCTGGAATTGCCACCCTCTAGTCCTCCAGAAGTAATCTCACTCCCTCCCTTCTCCCATTCCTTCCCTCCCCTCGAGTATTGGCTGAAAGGGCATCTGCCGCATACCCAAAGAAATCTTCCCTAACTGCCCTAGCTTAACCTTGACCTTCACTCAGCCACTTCAGTTACCCTCTGACCCCTTTCCTACCCTTCTTTGTTTTTCTTCAAAGTACTCATTGCTAACTAAAATTGTATCACCTCTTTTTTTACAAAATTACATTACACATACTACATTTTATTACATGCTTATTGTCTATCCCCTGCCCAGGCAGCCACAAAAACTTGAGTACCATGAGAACAGAGACATTTTTGGAAATGTTCATTGATGTTTTCTCAGCACCTAGAATAGTTTCTGGGACACAGACAATGCTTCATAAATATTTGTTGAATCAGTAAATGAATGAAATCTGTAATAAGCGGTTAGGGAAGGAAGGAGCCACATGTGGACCAATCTTCAATTTTCCACTATCCTCTCAACCGAGTGATCCCCTTGGACTAAAAGGCCAGTCTTGGGTCTGCAGTCACCCCAGACCCTAGAGGGACATATTTAGTTGTGTGTGTACCTTTGTGATAACCTACTATGCTGGTCGAGGCTTGGTGAGATGGTTTCTTTACCCTTTGACAGACCATCAAGGTACTAGTACAACTGACCAGATCCTTTTGCTTAGAAACCTCTGGCAAACAGATAAACAAACAAATGATAATGATACTCCAAGGGGTTTGAGAAATGGATAGATCCACAAACACAAGAAAGCTTTCTTAGTTACAAGGTTTGAAGGATAGTATTCAGAATTACAGAATTGAATTCAGACCATTTACAACTGATCTGGCTACAGTCTATCTTATCTGGGGTATATTTGTGTTTCCAACCTTTCAAGATTCAGAGGACTTTCTTTCCCTCCCAAAACCTGTGCCTGCCCTTCAGTCTGCATTTAGAGTTCTGATTTTTCCTGGTCCAGTGCTGGGTAGTGTTGTTCATTGCACTTTTGTGAGTTGTTGCTGTGGCTTTTACAGAGATAATGTCTTAGCACCTTAGAAAGGAAGGGCTGGGATTGGGGTCTCTGTGCATGTATTAGAAAAACCACCTTGGTGGCCCTTCCAGTAGGTTCTCCTGGCCAAGTCACCCATTGTGTTACTTCCCTTGATTCATTTCTTTCAGTCCTATGCCTAAAGCATACAAGCAGGTAAGGGGGCTAATACTACAGAATGAAAAGTTCATGGACTTCACAGTTACAGTTGAGAACATGCTTTGGAACTTCCTAGATATATGTAGCCTGGGGAAAAATTACATTTTCCAAGTTTTAGGAAATTTATCTCCAGTGCTGAAGTAATGATAATGATATTACAGGGCTGCAAAAACACAACAATATATATAACAAGCTATACATTGTAGTAACTTACTAAAAACATTCTGTTTTCCAACCCCTTTCCCCAAGTGATTGAAGAAGCATTTAGGAAACCCCATCCTCACCCCAAAACTGTTTTATAAGTAAGCCTCTTGGCTTCCTCCTTCCATGTGTTCTCTCTATGGTAATTGCCATATTTTCTGAAGTCAGTAGAAACTCATGAAGTCTCCTCGCCCTGTCCCACCACTCTGCTTACCCCCACCCCAACTTACTTATGATATCCTGCACACAGAATCATACATGAGAATCTCTGACGCTCAGCTATGTTCCTAAACAGAGATCCTTAACAGTTCCTGTAGCAAATGAATGGTCAAGATACATAAATCCCAAATAATCTCACTTTTCAGGTTAACACTTTACATTCTCTCATTTGATCCTTACAACCCTGAGCTATAATTACATTATTATAGAAATTGAGAATTTCTACAGATCAAAAAATTTGACTAACTTGAACAGTTAGTAAATGGCAGAGCTGGCTTCAAAACCAGTCTGTCTGACACAAAAGTCAAAAATTTGACAGTGTCGGAGGAGTCAAGATGGCGGAGAAGTAGGAGGCTGAGACGACATCAGC
>RCUC01148192.1:0-24245 GCA_003697995.1 Taxidea taxus jeffersonii
GCTCTCTCCTGAGCAGGGAGCCTGACCAGAGGCTCCATCCCAGGACCCTGGAATCATGACGTGAGCTAAAGGCTAATGCTTAACCGACTGAGCCACCCAGGCATCCCTCACAATCCATGTTTGCATAGAATTTCCTTCTTTTGTTATATTTCCAACTTAAAAACTAGTCAAATGGTTCTGATTTTTTTCAAATAAATACTTTCTGTTACACATTTAACAATGTTTTCATACATTTTTTGCTCATTCTGCATAATTTGTGAGTTAAAATTTCCTGTTCAGAAATGAAAGAACAGCCACTAAGTCTTTGAAGAGCTGTTCTTCTGATTTCTAGCTTAGTACAGTGTTTAGTTCTGCTATAATTTGAAGATAACAGAATTAAGCTTCTAGCTCATTGAAGAATCATGGAATTCAGAAAGCATTTTCCACATCCGGCGCCCTCTGGTGGGTATGTCATTACCCATCAAGGACACCATGACTTGGCTGGTTATAGCTGTTACCAAAAATGAATTATTTTGAGGATAAATTGAAAAACCAAAGAACCCCACTGGAGGATTTATTTTTATTTACTAAGAAGTCTTACAGACCTAACTTCTACATTTTCAGTTAAAAGATTTTCCTTCTAAAAAATAATACAAAAACCATGCTTGAGCTGATTGGTTTCTTCCCCAGACAGAAGATGGAGAACCAATTGTTGAAGGAATGTTGGACATTTCCTGGGGAGTAAAACGGCCTATACAACTGAAAATCCAAGATGGGAAGCAAATCCCTTCTTTTACTAAAGTGAAGTCGCCAGATGTCTTTTCCAAAAGGTAAGCTGTCTTTCATGTTTTACCGTCTTAGATGATCCTCATATTTACCTGCCCTTATTGTGTAAACTCTTAAAGATGGGAGCCTGAATGCTTATAGCACGATCTCATTTGATCCCCAGCAACTCTGTGAAGTAGGTGTTCAGAACCCGGGGCTCTGAGAGTTTAGGTAATTTGTGCAAAAATCTCCAAACACCATGTAGCAGACCTCAGGTCTACCACTCTGCTGTGTTGCTCTCTCCCGGAAGACTGAACTCCTTTACTAGAAAAGACGAAATATAAAGGCAAGATTCCATTAAGCCTGGTCACCAAAAGGGGGGATAAAATGTAAATTTCTCCTCTCCTTGGAACAGAAGGCTCTTCCTGCTTTCTGGAAAGGAGCTTCAATTATGCCCCACCTGATTTTCCTGATCCTGTTCAACAGAACACAACAAAGTGCCCCTGAAGTTCAGTAACTGCACAAGAGCATCCTCTGTGTGGGTTTATGCAACTGTACCCTGAATACAGAAGTTGAGTTGATTTTCTTTTTCATTATCCTCTGCAAATTTTAGAAAAATAAATATTCCCAGAAGGAATCATACATACAACTTTTTTCTTTTTTCTTCCTAATTCCTTACTTTCCTTCCTTTTTAATCCTCAACTTTCCAACTTATCTCTCTGTAGTATATATGTGGGGGTGCCGAGCCTTCTCCTTACCCATCCTGCCATCTATAATGTCTATTTCCGGATAGGCTGGAGTTCTAGGAGGAGAGGATGAAGAGAGAGGCAGGACTTTTTTCTTACTCTGATCTTCCACCATAAGCAGGGGGAGCCCAAGTATCATCATGAGGGGAGACCCACTTCTGTTTGGAAAAACCACTGACACCCACTATGATTTGCACCTGGCCGACTTGTTCAGATATGATGCTCTAGCAGTGCTGAATATTTTGTAATTCCCTATACGTACCATGCAGCTTCTTCCTTGCCTGCCTCCTGGAAAGTGTCCCTGCTTTTTAGCATCCATTTGCCTGACTCCCTTCTCTCAGTCTTTCCAAATTCTGGTCAGGGAACAAGGTAGCACATTCCACAGAAAGCCTTTTCTGACCCTTTTATGGGTATGAGTTGCACTGACAACTTTTCTAGTCACTTTCAAAATACGCCATTAATTGCATTTTTATGCACATACCTCCCTCTCTGGCCTGCAAGCTTTTTCAGGGTGTGGAACATACCTTATTTATCTGTTATCTTGGTGCTCTGTGGTGTGCCTAGCATAAAGAAGAGACTCAAAATAGAGTCTTGAATCAAGCCCACAAGCCTGGTAGTGAAGTTAACCTCTGCTCTCTTGTGAAAACTGTCTCCATCTACCACTTCTGACTAGTCTCCCATCCAGGCTAAGGGTTGCTGATTGGCAAAGGGTCCAGTGTTTGTGGAAGAGCAGAAGGGAGACCACAGACTTAGGCAGCCTGGTGAAATCCTGTGTCCCTCACCTTCAGAGACCAGATGACTGATGGGGCTGATGATTCTAAATGACTCGGAGCATCCTGTAAAAGGAGAAATTAACCCTGGGCTCTGCTTTGAGATAACTGTGCGAGATATGAATTTGGCAAAATTAGCTATCATCATTCATATGCCTAAAAACTCATTGAAAAGTTCTCTGAGCAGCTGGTTGCTTTTGATGCATTTTCATTATTCAAGTCATGAAAACTTATTAGGTATGGAACATTAAGGGAAGATGTCAAGGAGATACAGTGAGGTACTTGTATTAGCACATGAAGTCTTTTTTTAAATGGTTACCCCAAGGTATTTTTAAATTTTCAAATTAAAATTCAAAACACTTGTTCCTAAAAATCCTCAGTTTGGGCACAAGTTTCAAGAGACCACGTGGGCAGAGTAATATTGATGCCTCTCCATTCATGGTGGCGGGTTAAAGATGAATATTCTCATGGTGCGCCTTCCATCGACACCAATGGCATTTTTCAGTGTTTATCAGCAAGAACATTGCTGTGAATGAAACTGGAATGATCTTTCATTTCAAGTTGAAGAAAGAATATCCTAGAGAACTTGGCTCGCCCTTTACCACAGCAATGAAACTTCCTAGAACATTCGAAGTGAAGGGCACCCTTGCGGTGCATCAGATCTTTCTGGAGGTCAAGAATGATCAGAAAGAGATGCTACCCCTCTCACACTCAAGAGCAAGATTAGATTCAGTTGTGGTCAAGTGGCCAAGAATCTTTCCTGGGAACCAGCTCAATACCTCGCAGGACGGGGCAGCATGATTCAGAATGGCTCTTCCTTAGCCTCTGGGTCCCTAGCGGAGCACAGGGCCCCCTGGGGACCTATTTTGTGTCAGTCCAGTCCTAGACACAGTCACTCTGGCTGCCACCCATAAGGAGGCATTCACTTAACTTCTGAGCCTTAAAAGAAATCCTGTGAAGAAAGGGGTGATTCCCCCATTGTCACTTCTCAGTGCCCTTTCTCATCCTGAGTTCCTGTCTGTGGGCAGAGCTTCTCCCTCGGCTCCCACCGGGTCCCAGATTGGGGATCCGCAGTGGGTGGACTTGGAGTAGAAGACGTGGAAGTTGTGTACTCGGCTGTAGGAAGGGCGCAGTCTGGTCTTTCCATCCGCCCAGTGAGAGCGTCATCAGTTTGTCATGCTAATTTGTTTTCATTATCTTTGGAATGAGTCACCCTGAGTCAACCTAGAGGGAGCGGTAGAAGCTTAAATGTAAATCAGTTTGTTTGAACTGTGACCACCTGTGATCCTTTATGGAAACAATCCTGTGGGCAGTACTTTGCTCTTTCCTATCTGGTGCAAGTATTTTGTTTCGAAAATCTTCCAAATTTTTTCTCAAAACCACCACCACCACCACCACCCAGCCTTACTGAGGTTACGTTTGTTTGCACCAGTTTTCAGTTCTGTTTTTTAATAAAATCAGCTCCTGGCACATTTTGTACAAGTCATGACAGCATGACGTAGAGAACAGAAGCCAGGCAGGTGTACATTTGAATAACCTTAATAGTGTAGTTTCGTTTTGTTTTGTTTTTACAGCACAGGTAGAGGAATGACCACATTCCATTTGTTTATCAAATTACTACCTCCTTTTTATTTCGCATCTCATCAGAAAACTTCCCCACAGTTTAAATTTACCAGCAGTACACCCCCTGAAGCACAGTCAGAGCCGCACTAACAGTCCTGCGCTTGGGTAAATTACATCCCTTAACGCAAGTTACTCTGAGACCTGCCCCAAGTTCCACCCAATTTTCTTTGAACAGCTCTGGGTAACTGCCCTCAACTGTAGTCATGTGCAACAGTTGTATGTGGGTGACCTCGAATTACACAATCCAGAGCTCAAAACTGATGCTTTCAGAAGTGGGCACCTGAGAGGCTCATGGGTTAAGTGTCTGTCTACCTTCAGCTTAGGCCTGGGATCGAGTCCCACATGGGGTTCCCCGCTCAGCTTGGAGGCTCCTCCCTCTCCCTCTCTCCGCCTCTCCCCCGCTTGTGCTCTCTCTCGCTTTCTCAAATAAATAAATAAAACCTTTAAAAAAACAAAACAAGACAAAAAAACCCTGGTGGTTTCTACTAAGGTGGGTTAGGGAGCAAAAAGGGCCAAACACTCATATACTGAGCCATGTTTGTCCCCCTGAATTTGGAACCTTAAAGATAGGCACCACAACTTACTGAGAACACTCCACCTAAGAATGCTCCGAACACAATAGTGACTCCAAGCATGTTGGCAGAAAGAACGTTTTTACATCTAAACTCCCCTAAGAGCATGGCGAGATATCTGTGGAACAATGGATTATGATGATTTCTACTAATTCTATTTGCATACACATTTTACAGAATCTATATAACCTTGCTTTCAGGGCATAACTGAATTATTATATCAGATTTGCTTCAAATCAGTACAGAAAGTATTTACAACACATTCTGATATAAATATAATTTTAATAATATCATAAAATTGTTATAATCTAGGATATGCTTACCTGTGGAGGCCCTCAATACTGTATTAATTAATACAATAAATCTGAAAAACACCATGAGCCTCATTATGAATAGAATTGATGTCATTAAAAGATTTTATTACTTTTCAGGGGAATGACTCGGTGGGGGGAATTTGATGATCTTTACCACATTAGTGATCTGGACAGGACCCAGATTCCAGCGTCTGAAGCAACAAATTCCCAAGAAGGTAAGTACCAAATTTTTAACTAATGGAGAGACCTCTTTTTTAATGTAAGGCGTGAATCATAAATGTTTCTCTGAAATTTTAACATTTTACACACCACTAGTTAATAAAACTCTCATATTAAAAACATCTCTTAGGGTCATACTAAAGTTCCTACAGTGCTCATATGATGTTTAAGAACCTTACTTTACTATATGAAAATACAATGATTTTTAAAATTATATCAAGTCATTTAGATTTACTAGATTAGCTAATGGTTTGAATAAATTTGTGTACATAAAATTCTTCAATATTTTCCTGAAGGATTAGGATCATTTATTATACTCAGTAGCCTTTTATGTTAGACCAGTCCCCTCAGGTTGGATTCAACATCTTTTTAGAAGTTGAATGTTTTAGTTAGCTAATAGATATTTACATAACACTCCTTCCCAGAAAGAGGAAGATATACTGGGGTCACTGTATTTGATAGAATTGTTTCAAGCGCTTATTTGAAAAAGAGAAAGCAACTTGGACATCAAGCAAGTAAGTTCATATCGAACTTGACAGACCAATGGTAAATAGCAGCTTCTACGACATGTGACCTCGGGAGCCATATTGACGATGTAATAGCTGTAATATTAGCAGCTGCCATTTACTGAGACCCTGCTATGTGTCAGGCCTGATATTGTGTGCCTTACATGGACTTGGTTTTCACGTAATATATGGAGATGCAAGGAGGGGGGAAGCTGATGACTGAGGCTGGGAGCAGGATCCCTCTTTCTGGGGTGGTCCCATTACCAAGCTGATTTTAGATGGAAAAGGGTATCCTGTCGACATTATCCTCATGATTCTATCAATAACTTCCAATGTTTGTTTATTTTTTCCAAGCTTTTTTCATCGCAGTCCTTCCTGCCATCTCCATAACAACCCATATTTAATTACAAACATGATGCTCCTTCCAAGATTCCTTTATCTTTGTCTAATGGCTCTTGGCATCTTTTATATAAGGGTCCTTCCTGTCTGCCCTTAAAAACATTCTTCTAGGGGCGCCTGGGTGGCTCAGTGGGTTAAAGCCGCTGCCTTCGGCTCGGGTCATGATCCCAGGGTCGTGGGATCGAGGCCCATATCCGGCTCTCTGCTCTGCGGACAGCCTGCTTCCTCCTCTCTCTCTGCCTCTCTGACTACTTGTGATCTCTGTCTGTCAAATAAATAAATAAAATCTTTAAAAAAAAAAAAAAACATTCTTCTAGGGGTGCCTGGGTGGCTCAGTTGGTTAAAGCCTCTGCCTTCAGCTCAGGTCGTGATCCCAGGGTCCTGGGATCGAACCCCGAATTGGGCTCTCTGCTCGGTGGAAAGCCTGCTACCCTCCCCCCGCTCTGCCTGCCTCTCTGCCTACTTGTGATCTCTTTCAAGTAAAAAATAAATAAATAGAAATAAAAATAAAAACATTCTTCTAAAACCAGGGTAAATCCAATGTCCTAGCATCAAAGACACCATAAAAACCTACCGATATCTAAGCACCAGTGCTAGAAGAAGATGAAATATCTCAGGCCTATTGGATGACACGCTAATTACAACAGGAATTTTTTTTAAATCCCAAGGTAGAATGGAACAGTGTTTCCTACTGTTTGAAAACATTATAGTTCACTGCTTAGCTACATGTTTTCTTATCAAATACATATAAAAATCCACCCAAAGAGGTAGGTGGCTAAATGATGTGGCCTTATAACCTTTATCCTTCCCAGATTATGTATCTTATCACAGTAGCACTCTGAAGCCTTATGCAGGAGAAGAGCCAGAATCCCCATTGCTCTATCGAACCATGAGTGAAGCTACGCTGGTGAGAAAAAGGATGAAGCCTCCAACGATGGATGGAAAAGAGAGACAGAAGCACAGGGCCTCTATTAACGGACACTTCTATAACCATGAAGTGAGTTGTAATTCCATTCATGTCATTTAAAATAATGTCTGTTTTTCTAACAATGCCACTCAATTTGACTTACAATTAAAAATTGTCATAGGGACGCCTGGGTGGCTCAGTGGGTTAAGCCACTGCCTTCGGCTGGGGTCATGATCCCAGGGTCCTGGGATCAAGTCCCGCATCGGGCTCTCTGCTCGGCAGGGAGCCTGCTTCTCCCCTCCCCTCTCTGCCTGCTTGTGTGATCTCTGTCTGTCAAATAAATAAATAAAATATTTTAAAAAAAATAGTCATAATAAGCTAGTAGTCGTCTATCTAATATTTAGCAGGCACTCTCTATGTGTTAGGTATTCAACTATTTTAAATTGGCTTTTGGTGAATTATCTCAATCTCTAAAACAATTCTATGAAATAGATACCATTACTTTCCCTTACATGCATTCAGTAAGTAGGGTTCACAGAGGTGAAGTAATTTGTTAGGGCACACTACTTTTGAGTAGCAGCTCTGAGCTTGAATCCAGCTTTGTCTGAGTCCAGAACTCCATTATTAACCAATGTGATGGGTGAACCCTGTCTAAGGGGCTGGCTGTGTGCCAAGCACCGGGAATAGCAAGATGGCTCAGTCGAGGTCCCTGCTGGCATGAGGCTCGGGTCTCAGGTAAGGAAACCAAGGCATCAACACATGGCATTAGAATAACGTAAGTGCTACAACAGAGATGGGTTCAAAGCACATTTGAACACCAACATTTAAATAAAGAAATAAAGCCAACCACAGACCTATTATTCCAATAAATCAAATTTCTTATTTCTCCACATTCCCTTCCAGGCCTTGTACATATATGCATATTTTTATGCAAACGTAGTTGTACTTTAGACATAATTTGTATTCTGATTTTTCACTTAATGTGTTAAATTTATAAGCGCCTTTCCACAATTTTTGTAAGGCATTTCACTTTGCTGAAGGTAGGAAATATATCATTTTTTTCCTAGAACTCAAATTTTTCATGTCATGTACTTCAGCAATTATTCATCCATTCATTTAATAAATACTTAAAAAGCACTTACTCTGTGCCAGGTACCATTCTAAGCCCTTTAATACAAAATATTAGCTCGTTCCTCTGAAGCTTTTCTCCTGGAGGGCTTTTCTACCTAATTCCTTCTTCTACCCTTGGGAACACAACTGTAGCATGCCCTTGGAGGCTGGTGGGGAGAAACCTCCCTTGTGAATTCTTCGTTAGAATTAGACATTTTTCGGGCCCTAGAATTTCCTCTTAGCCATAAAGTAATATTGATAGTCCCCTATAGATGTGCAACTACCAATTGCCCTGGTTTCTATGCCTCATAATTACACTGTGTCATCATCTTGTGGGGCTGATTTGTGTTAAAGAAGGCTATGAAAACCACCCTGTTCAAGATGAGCAGCTTCCAGATGGGCCCTTCTCCCCCGTGCTAAGAATGGCATTGGCACTAAGTTGGCAACACCATGTAGTGGCTACGTGCTTGGGTGCTGCAGCCCGACCACCTGATTTCCAGTCTTGCTGAGCAAAGTTAAAACATTTCTCCATCACTTAGCTGTCATTCCTTTATCCTTCTTACTTTGTAAGGTGGATGGGACTAAAAGGAATGAGGTAAGCTAAGCACTCAGCACAATGTCTGGCCCAAAAGAAGAATGCAATTTACATTAGCTTTATTGTTGTTGGTTAAAAGAGATCCAGCTGGAACTACACCGAGGTCCTACAGATGTCATTCACTGCAATTTAATAACTCAAGAAAACAGAACCAACTCCCGAGCCCCGAAGCACTCTATCAGTGGATGTGCCATGAGCGGCATCTAGGAATTTAAATTGATATAGTTGTAAGATGTATTTTTATGTCATGAAACCCCACGAGAACACCAGTATCATTAGGACACGAACAACAACCATATTAGAGGCTCAGATGATGATATCTGTACCTAAGTTAAGTCTACTGGGGCGCCTGGGTGGCTCAGTGGGTTAAAGCCTCTGCCTTCAGCTCAGGTCATGATCTCAGGGTCCTGGGATCAAGCCCCGCATCGGGCTCTCTGTTCAGCAGGAAGCCTGCTTCCTCCTCTCTCTGCCTACTTGTGATCTCTGTCAAATAAATAAATAAAATCTTAAAAAAAGAGAGAAAAGACTACTGACTTGAACTGTGGTATATTTCTATCCGTACAATAATAATAAATGATTTTCTTCTATTGTGTGTTTTGGCCAAGAAAACTGATCTAAACCCCTGAAAAACATGATTCCCATCCAAGTACTAACCAGGCCCGACCCTGCTTAGCTTCCGAGATCAGACGAGATCGGGCGCGTTCAGGGTGGTATGGCTGTAGACGAAAAACATGATTCCAAATTCATTGTATGTTGGCAGTTTGGAGGGGCTCTTGGAGACCATCTAGTCCCACTCTCTTTTTTTTATAAATGAAATCCTAAACAAGCCTCTTCAGGCCTTAACGTCTAGTGGGTTGGCAAAGTTGAAGTTGTAAGACATTATGATCTAGGTCTCTGAGTCCTAATCTTCTGCTGTTGCCAAACTCCATGAAGATTCTTCCTATAAACAAAATCAAATCATATATGTTACCTACCCTCCCCTTGGTGCCAGACGATCATATGGGTCTCCGGGTACCATAGAACTCATCAGCACAGGTCACATGCGTCACAGAGTGACTTATCAATGCCTCACAATGTGCACAAACATTGAATTTTCTCATCTTCAGCAAGGGTTTATTCCAGACATCCTCCATATATCTACTTTGAAAAATTATTTCCGTCTCCGTATTTCTATTCGTGGAGATGCCTTGAATATACGCACTTTGACATTTCCTTACCGACTTCCCGATATAAGGCTCATCTAACTTTCCATCAAGCAACCCCAGAACCAACCCATCTCCGTGTCTGCTGAACCTACCTCATTTTTAGAGTCTGGGAACACTATTCATGTTACTTTTCATTTGTGTTTAGGTATAGTTGATTTATTTTAAAATCTTGAACCACAGGGGAGAATGGTATGATTATCTAGTGAAAATGTTTTGAACATTCTCAAATGATGTTTTACCTCACTTACTCTAAAACAATGTAAAGCTGCTTAAAAAGATACATGATATCCCAACAATAACAAAGAAAGCAAGCACAAGAGAACAATTGTTTTTAAACTGGTGATTTGGGATTTTTTTCCTTTGTGCATAATAAGGCCAGGCTCAATATTGATTCTTATTAGTTTGATGTAATTTTAAGAACTTTGTTTTCTTCCCAGACATCGATTTTCACTCCAGCCTTTGGATCAGAGACTAAAGTCAGAATAAACAGTAACATGAGGACTGAAGATGTAATAGAGCAACTTCTCCAAAAATTTAAGGTGAACTTTATCATGAAATTGAGCTATAACTCTCTTTTATAATTTAACTGTAGATACATAAATTCACTCTTCTGAAAAAGACCTGTGAACATGCAAATCTAAATTAAGTTGTTCAGTTCTGAAGAATTCATGTATCTCGCACCTTTTTCTAATTGAGCTTGAGAAATTACACTATTCCTAGGGAGCAGAGAAGTTTTCGCATCTAAAAGTGCAAAATGAAAGTGAGGAAACAGGTACATAATTTGGCTCTGGTTAGCTTAGAAAACATCTGGTAATGACCAGTTAATCAAATATGAAAGAACTCATGTTCATTTATTTTTCTCCATTGACAGATTGAAAATAGTGCCCAAGATTTTGCACTTTACATTGTTTTTGCAACAGGAGGTAAGCTTGATCACTCTTTTTTATAGGATTCCAGGACGTTGTAGTTTTCTGCCTCTGGCTGAGATTCGGTGGAAGAAAAAAAAAGGAAGAAAGAAGGAAAAGAGGGAGGGTGTTTTAGATTATTCATATCTCACAATTTCAGGGGAAGATGACTCAAGAATAAGGTATCCTAGAAGAGCTTATAATACAAAAGAGTTTGCTTGTTGGCCAGACATTAAATTACCTGAGTGGCAGTCAGGGCACAGGAGTGCGGGGCAGGGGTGGGGGTGTCTCTGGAAAGTTCCCAAGGATTGTTATGAATTGATATTGTAGATTTCTATACCTCTTTATTTTTAGCTTTCCCTTCTCATTCTCTTTCTGGAGTCATCAGTGCGTACCCCTTCTCTCTGACCTTGTTATTATCGCTTTGTTGGCATAGTTTCTGCCACACTGTAGGAGTGTTCTCTCTCCCTCAGTAGAAGAAAATAGGCACAACTCAGTGGTAGGGAGCAAAGGTTGGCAGCAAGACATCGAAGACATTGGGAGGAGGCTACATGTGGGGTGCTGAGAGCAGGGATGAAAGAGAGACTAGAGAAAAAGCTAAGGCAATACTGAAATGAGTTTTTTGAAAACCCGAAAACTGAAAAAAAAAGTATGTTAAATTATAGAAATATTTCCAGTCATAGGTTGAGTATCAGAATGAGCTGGAAATGGGACAGTATAAAAATAATGTGTTTTGATGCCAGGACAACTGAAGAAAATAAAAACTGGGTCTTTGAAAATATACAAAATTAAAGCCCTTACAAATTGAAAGCTTAATATATAAGAAATAAAACTTTTAAAGAAGTCTAAGGGTGTGTGTGTACAAATATATTCATATTCTACTTGTTTAGGAAAAAACTAAAAGGTATAAAATAAAAAGCAGAAATAGACTGTATAAGGGACGCCAGGGTGGCTCAGTTGGTTAAGCGGCTGCCTTTGGCTCAGGTCATGATCCCGGCGTCCTGGGATGGAGTCCCACATCGGGCTCCTTGCTCAGCGGGGAGCCTGCTTCTCCCTCTGCCTCTGCCTGCCAATCTGTCTGCCTGTGCTCGCTCTCTCTCCCTCTCCCTCTGACAAATAAATAAATTTAAAAAAAAAAGAAATAGACTGTATAAAATATAAAAGATACAAATAGTAGATTATGAAAACTATCAGATTAAAGGTTAATACCTATAATATCAGAGTTCTTGCAAAATGATAACAAAAGACAATTCAATGAAAATAGAACCCACAATACAATATTATCTCCATTTAGCTGATTGGCAAAATGTTCTGGGAGGATTCTACCCATGTCTGGTGTGCTGGAGGGTAAAAGGATATTTTCATGCAATTCTGGTGAAATATGACTGTCTTTACTTTCTTGGGACTCACTCTAACGTTATTAACGTTCACAGAATACATATCCTTTAACCTGGCAATCCCACTGGTGAGAATCTACTCGACAAAAATAAAAGAACTAGTACCTATAGTTTTATGTGCAAGGCTATTTTTAATGACCAAAAATTAAAGACAAAGTCACTTATCATAGGAGAATGATTAAATAAGTGGTTATTAGGCAGCCATTAAATGGAGTTAGATGTATATACCACTTAAATGGAGGGAATTCCATAATATCGATTACATGAAAAAATGCGACATGCCTACAAATGTATATATTTTGATCCGATTTTTGTAGAAGAATTACAAATCACATCTCAATATGTAGTATGTAAGATCGTATGGTCAGGGAGAAAGGTATTAAATAATAAATATCAAATCATGAACATTGATTACCCAGGTAGGGAGCTAGGGTGATGTGGAGAAGAGGGTGGAAAAAGGAGAAACACAAAAGTAAAAAAATAAATAAATAAAAGTAAAACATTTTTTAAAACATGACTACAATAAAAATAGCAAGTTTCACACAACCCTCTTTATGTATTGTGTGTTTATGTGTGTGCATAAAGACGTATTCTAAGGGATGGCCACATGAAGGTTAAGGTTGATTGTCTCAGAGTTCTGGGATTCCAGGTGATTTTTACTTTCTGCCTTGCACTTGTCTCTATAGTTTCAATTTACAATAGCACGTGTGGTTTTTTAAAACTTTATTGAGGAATAATTGGGAATAATTGACAGATACAGCTTTATATATAAGGTGATAATTTGATATACATCAAAGGATTGATGTATATTTACATACATTTTACATTATATTTACATTACATTTACAAACATTTACCATTATGGGATATTACTAAGATCGAGATAATTAACACATCTGTCCCATCACATTGTGAAAGCTTTTCGTGTGTGTGTGAGAATGCTTCAGATCTACTCTCAGCAACTTTGAACACACAATACCATATGATGAGCTCTAGTCACCAAGCTGGACATTAGATCCTCAGAACTTACTCCTCCAATAACTGAAAATTTGTACCTCCATCGCCCTCTTTTCCCTCCCTGGAAGCAGGAGTTATTTTTATAATCGGGGGAAAAAATGTCTATTTTCACTGCAAAAATGTAGTTCTTTACAATTTTATCTGTAAAAATCATGTTTTATTTTATTTTGGTGTCAAAAATTCTTGTACATAAAATCCAGAACAGAATACAATCATAACTAGCAACTTTTAGGGATCAGGAACAGAGAAAAGAATGGAACGTCCAGCACCTGTTTGGTATTAATCTGGAAAATAAAGACAGGTACATTTTAACACCTTGTATGGACTAAGCCCATGATCCATAACAGTGTTTTTCAAATTCTAGTGCATTTCAGAATTACCTGAGAAGTTCATTAAAAATACAGATTCCTGGGACGCCTGGGTGGCTCAGTTGGTTAAGCAGCTGCCTTCGGCTCATGTCATGATCCCAGCGTCCTGGGATCGAGTCCCTCATCGGGCTCCTTGCTCGGCAGGGAGCCTGCTCCTCCCTCTGCCTCTGCCTGCCTCTCTGTCTGCCTGTGCTCTCTCTCTCTAATAAATAAATAAATAAAATCTTTAAAAAAAAAAAATACAGATTCCTAAGCCATCCAGATCTAGGAATCCCAGTCTGGGAATATGTATTTCTAATACTTATCCCAGAAACAGATTCATGAAGCAAGAAACCTTTCTCTGTGATACCAAGAGTGCAACAAACTGAAGATGCAAAACCAAGTTAATATAAGATGTAGAGATCAGAAGAGGATTCTAGTGGGTTCATAAGATGGGCTGAGTTATCAGGCTTCTCCCTTGCTTCAGAAGTGTAGAGGAATTAGAGCAATGAACTCTGACTGCGGAAACAAGAATGGATAATATTACTTTAATTGTGCTCTAGATCCTCTTCAAGTCCCACCCAGGGGATGATTCTTAGACCTGTTAAGAGCCTAAGGTAATTGATTCCATAAACGACAATGTAGAAAGGACTAACTGGTCTACCCTTTTCCCGTTCGGTCTATTTCAACATATCAGACGGACTGTAAGTTAGACCCTGTCACATCACTTCTCATATCCTCCAGTGGTCTCTCTTCCCACAGGAAGGCCAGAGTTTTATGCTGGTCCCACTACATGTTCTCTTTACCTTTGAATAACCCTTCCCTCATCTTCATGTTACCCACCATGTTCCCTTGCTCTTCTTTGATAGCATTAGGCATGCAGTGACCTGTAGGGTGTCTGACTTATTTACACTCTGATTGGGACACACTTCCCCCAAATAGCTCCATGGTTCCATCCCTCATCTCTTTCAGTCTTTATTCAAATGTTAAATCTTCAGTGAGGCCTTTCTCAGCCTTCCCTATCCATAATAGTATACTTGTCCCCCTATACAAACCTATTTATACATGCACATTCTTTCTACCCCTCTCCTTGCTTTATTTTTCTTCCGAATACTTATCACTAATACACAATATGTGTTACCGGTTTATCTTCCTCAGCATCTGTGTCCTCAGAATGTACGGTCCGTGAGGGGAGTGATTTTTATTCTGCTTTGTATTATAAAATGCCCAGCATAGAAAACAATGCCTGAAACATAGTAGGAACTTGAAAAATATTTGAGAGAGGAGGAAGGAGATGAATGTAAGGGCACTGCGTTCTGCTCATGTTTCATTCTGATAAAAATGAAATCACGGATGTGAAACTATTTTGACAGAAAGTTGGAAGAGCTTAGATGGGTGGAAATTTGAAGTTCTGGGAATATACCCAGATCAGAATTTATTTTCTTTCTCATCTCGTTCTTATGGCTGAATGAATGAAGCCCTCAGATGAATGAAACAATAAAAATTCCCATGATGTGAAAAACATTATGAATATATTTTTTCTTAGATTTTATTTATTTACTTATTTATTTATTAAAGAGAGAGAGGGTGTATGAGCAGGGGGAGGGGCAGAGAGAGGGAGAAGCAGACTCCCTAATGAGGAGAGAGCCCAACGGGGGCTCAACTCCAGGACCTGGGACCCTGACCTGAGCTGAAAGCAGATGCTTAACTGACTGAGCCACCTAGGTACCCCTATAAATATATTTTTAAGGAAGATCCAAGGATTGGATTGGGATGAGCAACAAGGGAGTCACTGAAGATAATTACAAAGTTTTGGACCTGAACAACTGGGAAGATGGAAATACAATAACAGAACTAGGAAAGAATCAATAAAAATTTGTTGAATGAATGAATGAAAAATCATAAAGAATTTCTGGGGTGTGTTGCTTGATGAAAGCATAAGTGGAGGGGTGCCTGGGTGGCTCAGTGCGTTGAAGCCTCTGCCTTCGGCTCAGGTCATGGTCCCAGGGTCCTGGGATCGAGCCCCGCATCGGGCTCTCTGCTCAGCAGGGAGCCTGCTTCCCCCTCTCTCTCTGCCTGCCTCTCTGCCTACTTGTGATCTCTGTCTGTCAAATAAATAAATAAAATCTTAAAAAAAAAAAAGCATAAGTGGAACTGGAGATTTGTCTGATTATCCGAACCAAAGGCAAGGCTAAATTATCTGAGATACAAATAAAATTTAAGAGATAGCAAGAAAAAGGAGTCCATTTGTAGTTCTTCTTTTTTAAGGTTTTAATTTTAATTTACTCATTTGAATGAGTGCCTCCTGTTGTATCTTTTTAGGTCTTCTTCCAATGTGAGCTAAGAAAGGAAAATGAATGGATGACCTATCTTTCTCCTCTTTCTCTAGGATGGATTCCTGCCTATCATTGATTCTTTTTTTTTTTTTTTCATTTGCAGAGCGGAGACGGCTAAAGAAGACAGATGTCCCACTACTGCATAGGCTCCTGCAGGGACCTTCCAAAGAGAATGCTCGCATTTTCCTCATGGATAAAGATGCAGAAGAAATTAGCAGTGATGTATGGATACTGTCATCCTGAATCTGTCTTTGCTTCCTCCTGACTCAGCACCTCTCACAGAATCTGCTTTCTTTTTTGTTCATTTTGTTGTCCCCCCCCCCTTCCAGGTGGCTCAGTACATTAACTTTCATTTTTCTCTCCTGGAATCCATCCTTCAAAGATTAAATGAAGAAGAGAAGAGAGAAATCCAAAGAACCATAACCAAGTAAGTCAGGAGCATGCATGCCGGGTGCCTATTCCTTTAACAGCTCCAGTGAACAAAACGTGTTCAATTTTTTTTTAATATTTTATTTACTTATTTGAGAGAGACAGTGAGAGAGAGCATGAGGGAGGAGAAGGTCAGAGGGAGAAGCAGACTCCCCATGGAGCTGGGAGCCCGATGCGGGACTCGATCCCGGGACTCCAGGATCATGACCTGAGCTGAAGGCAGTCGCTTAACCAACTGAGCCACCCAGGTGCCCCAACGTGTTCAATTTTTAATAATTCTCTTTCTCCTTCTCATTTTCAGATTCAGTACAGAAAAGGCGATTATACTGAAATGTCTTCAAAGTAAACGGGTAGTAAAAACGGAGACAACGGTGTAGCAGTACAAGCTGTAACTGCCGAAACACGTCGGCTGAACCAGGGGGTATCACCATACATTCGACCCTTGCATTCATACAAATACATATGAACTTGGGTCTGTAGGCAACTGGATGTCGAAAAAGCTTGTTTGTCTTTGAAATGATGAGGTTAGCGAGGGTTCACAGTTGCACTGAAAGGGTCTTGAATTTAGCTTCAATGACTGGAACTGGCTTGGATACTGTGTATTCCAATACTTTAACAGAAAAGCACACGAATGAACTCGAATCTAAATGGTGTTTTCAGATGTCATGTAATTGAACTTCCTTGAGCTCAAAGTATTGAGAGAACTTGAGCCTCATCAACTGATTCTCAGAAATGATTCCGAAGTAAAATTTACCAGCTCTCGAAATACAGAAGAAGCACATTTTCACCCCACCAAGGAATTGGAGGGGGACAGTGTTTTGCAGCTCCCTGAAAACTCTAGCGTCTTTACAAAATCCAGGACTGTCTTTATATGGTCAGTGGCTTTGGCTATTTGTAACATCAGAGCTATCTGTCCTTTGGGATGGAAAAAATTATGGGCCCTGGTAAGAAATCCAAATTGCGATTTTCTCAACCGGAGCCCATTTAGTTCCCCCTCTGTTCTATTCATGACTTTCCAAAGTATTCTTAAGCATTTTTAAAGTCAGTTGAACTAGTTTTCTTTATTTTTCCAAACAAGTTTACCACAGAGACTTAATATATCTAATCTGCTAGGACAAGATTTGGCCCACAGTAACCATTTATTGCCGAATGAAAAGATCAGATAATGCAAAATTTGTAGCTGAAGGTAGGCAAGGAATCTGGAGCTCTGTTCTTTTCCTTCAAGACAACTTATTCCAGGAGGTAACTCTCAAGGTACCTCACAGTCTACTAAAACCGATTTGAAAACAAACACGGAGAATGCCACAAGTATCATCTATGATTTTATTTATGAACTCTGTATTAGAATGGAGTTTCAGGGAACACTGTTCCGTTCTCTAAACTATGTCCATTTGCATTCCTCTCAAGCATTGTGTTAAATTGTTTGGGTACATTACATGTACTAAGGGAGAAGGGTTGTCTGTGGTAAGCCCAAACTGGAAGATTGATTATCAAAATTAAAACGCAACCCCTTTTTAAGACAAAGTGTCACCAAAACCGAAGCCTAAACCAGATGAAAGTAAAAGTGTGCTATGACCTTTAAGTCCTAGGAAGTCTTTTCCTGTGGAAAACAGAGGCCAGCGGCATTATCCTTCCAGCTATCAGTTCATAAGAAAATGGTCTCATCATGCCAAAATGGAGCAAATGAAGGCGTTAATATTTGGCATACTTATAAAAAAATCGTAAGTCGTGTAAAGCGCCTGCCGTAAAGGACAGAAGATTAATCATTAATAGATTGAAAGTCTACAAGATGTGTAAGAAAAATACCAAGACGTGGATAGAGAGGGGGGGGACCACATAAAGAGTAAAATCACAGGAGAGGAAACACAAGCAGCTCCTCGGTGTGTGGGCGGGTGACAGGTCTTAGTGGTGACCCACTGTCCAATAAGGAGGCAGAAACAGGGACTGGAGCAGGAGTGTAACAAAGAATCAAGCTGTGATGATAGAACGGAGACCTCCAGAGGGTACCTACGGCTGAGGAAGAGGACCCCGGGAAGGGAAGGTCTGGGATGGCGGGCTGGGAATTCGCGGGAGAGGCTGTGGTTGTCGCCCCTGGTGGAGGGAAGGTTGCTGGGGGCCAGCGCCGCCCCCTCCTACCGCACACAGCGCTTTGGGGTGCGGAGCAGCCGCGGTCAGTGGGCAGGTGTGCAGAGGACCTTAGGGATTGTCCCGAGGCCCACGGCCCAGATCACGTAGTGTCTGCGCCTGGAGGCCTGCGGGGAGTTTGGGGGCACAGAGAGCCCGGGGTCCTGCGGCAGGGGCGCCCGGACCAGGAGCTGAAGGGGCTTCCTAGACGGCCACCCGGGGCGGAGGGGTGGAGGGCGGGAGTGGGGGTGTCACAGGTTGGGAAGGTGGCGCCGAGAGCCGTGATGGGCCGTGGGGGGGGGACACGGGGTAGGGCGCACAGACCAGCACTCTGCTCCAGGCTGTGCCACCGCAAACCAAACCAAAAGCGGGAGAAGGGGTTGGGGACACAAATGGGAAAGAAAGCTGCACCCTACAGGCAATGAGCCCTGGAGAAAGCGTCTGGGCAAAGCGGGGACGGAAGAAGCCCGCCTCCCAGAACCTCGCCCGCGCGCCCCGAGCCTCGGGGAAGCCCAGACGTGCTCCTACAGCGTCTCTTCCGCGCCCTCTGCTGACAAAGCGCGGCCTCGTGCAAGATCCAAAAGAAACACATAGAAAGGTCCATATCCATTTTTACAGAACCAACAGCTGTGAATGAATTTGGAGCCCAGAGTCAATAAAATAACCAAGATGTCAATAAAATACCAAGTTAAAAAAAAAAAAGCAAAGTTCACTTTTTGATCTATTCGCAAAGATTAAGAAATGATATTAAATACTCAACAAGTGACAATCAGATGACCACTCAGACGACTGGTAGAAATACAAATGGACGTAACTTTTCTTGAAAGCAGTTTGGTGGCAAATTCATCTTATATTTCAACTTATAGAATCTTATAGTGAAATAATCAGACATAGAAAGACATTATGCAAAGATACTTACAATATTGCTATTGTGGTAAAAGGAAGTAAATAACCTAAATGATCAAAAATAGTAAGCAAATGATTAGAGAAGGAAAAAAAATTACCCGTAGAATGGTATGCAGCTATTAGAATTATGTTTCTAAATAAGCTTTATAGAAGAAAATTCTCCTTACATATCTAAGTAAGAATATACATACAAATATTCAAAATATCTTTTATCCGTAAAATAGGTTTATGTATGTATGTACACTAGTATTTGTATCCACACAAACCAAAAATACATTAAATGTGGTTATATCTGGGTTAAAGAATTACGGGTGAATCGTTTCTTATTTTTCCTTGCTTATTAAATATTTTATAGTAAACACTTTCCAAATTAGGAATAGAGAGATTATGATTAAAAATTTACCAACCAGGGGGGCACCTGGGTGGCTCAGTGGGTTAAAGCCTCTGCCTTCGGCGCGGGTCATGATCTCAGGGTCCTGGGATCAAGCCCTGCATTGGGCTCTCTGCTTGGCGGGAAGTCTGCTTCCCCCCCTCTCTCTGCCTGCCTCTCTGCCTACTTGTGATCTCTGTCTATCAAATAAATAAATAAAATCCTTAAAAAAAAAAATTACCAACCAGGGATGCCTGGGTGGCTCAATCAGCTAAATATCTGACTCTTGGTTTCCACTCAGGTCATGATAATAAGGGCGTGAGATAGAGCCCCACATTGGGTTCTGCGTTCAGTGTGGAGTCAGCTTGAGATCCTTTCCCTTTCCTTCTCCCTCCTTCTCTGCTCCTCCCCTGCTCACATGTACTCTCTCTCTCTCTCTCTCTAATAAATAAATAAATCTTTTAAAAAAAGAAAGTTACTAACACAAAGTAGCAAGTACATGTAAGCACAGAGTTCTACCAGATGCAAAAACATCAGAGTATCTAGTAAGATATCAACTTCACTTCTGTGGTAGTTTTAAAATATATTCATAAAGCCTTTGATATTCCTCCAAGAGGTAGGACCTAATCCTTCTCACCTTGCAAATGGACCGGACCTAGTAACTCAATCCTGATGAAGAGAGGAAAGCAGAAGGGACAGTGTGTGACTCTGGGGCTAGGTCATATAACATTCCGGCATCCTTCTTGCTCACTCTCTTGGATCATGGGCTCTGGGGGAAAGCCAATGGCCATGCTGGGAGCAGCCCTGCAGAAAGCCAGCATGATGGGAATGGAGACCTTTGCCAAAGTCAGCAACAACTGAGGCCTCCCGTCCCCAGCTGGATGAGTGGGCCATGCAACCGGCCCCAGTCAAGCCTTCAGATGACATAGTCCTGTGTAACCGCTTGACTATAGCCTCCAAAAGAGACCCCGGGCCAGAAAACTCAGCAAACCCACACCTGGATTCCCGATCCTCAGAAAACCTATGAGATAAGAAATGTTTGTTGCTACTAAACTTTAGGATAATTTGTTACATGGCAGTAGATAACTGATACAATTTCTAAGACAAAAATTTTTCAGAAGCATCTTTGTATAATATAAGAATATAAAGTTTTGTCATAAAACTCTTTATCCTTTGTTCAGGGTGGTTCAAATATTTCACTACCAGTTACAGATTAGTTTAGATTTGATCCCAGATACTGTTAATATTTATTAATGGTAGAGGATCTGTTACATTCACCCTTATATACCTTGCTGTATTTAATGTTATGTCTTATGTATAGGAAGTGCTTGATAAAAATCGATTGAATAAAAGACTTACTGACCTAGTAAGTCAGTGAGTAAAAGAATGAGTGAGTGAGTTATAGGAAATCTTTTTTTCTAAATATCTCCTGTATATATGCCTCCTTTTCACAAATCTGACCCAATAGCTAAAGAAATATAGAATCTTTTCTGTATGGTTTCCCCTAATTTGATGGCATATTTTATTATCTCTTGGCTATATGAAGTATTCAGTTAGGCAGTGCTGCTGTGGAATTTTGTTTAGGGCCATTCATGTCGGTTTCAGGAACAGAAGGAGAAAGAAGTCCATTTTCAAGGCAGTTGATGAGGTAGGAAAGAAGGCAGGTTTAACTGTTATATGGCTAGTCTACCTGTGAAAGGAAAGGCATGCAATTAGGACAAAACCCTCAGAGGCATCCATTTGTCTTCTAAATAAGAGCTAATGCCCATTAGATAGAGCTATTTGAAATTGTCAAGATTTAACCAACAAAAGCAGCAATTTCAGATTACTCACACTAATGGCCCTTGCCATTTGCCAAGTAGTGTTTTAAGCTTTACATATATTAGCTGATTTAGTGTTTATTATAGTCCCACAAAGAAATGGCCCTTTCAACCCAATGTCATGGATGAAGTAGAAAGCCAGCCGCGGAGAAGTTAGGAGATGCTCTAAGGTCTTTCGGAGAAGAGCTAGGTAGGATTTGAATCACGCCCCAGAATCCGCCTTCTTAGTCACTGTAATCTGTGACCTCGCTCTCAACTACACTCCCTCCATCCGGCAGGGACAGTTGTCAGTGTGACAGTCGTCAGACAGATCTGACAGTGCTAATCCGACAGGGACAGTCTAGTTCCGTGACCAGTTGTGGGAGCTACAGGAATCACACAGGCGAAGGCTGGCACTTGAGACCTAACGGGTGTGATAAATCTTAGCTGCTGCTGTAATCAAACTACAATATGCCCCCACCCAACGTTGTATCCCTATTCTCCACCGGGTCTTACTGCCCACAGCTACTTAATTTTGTTTTAAGGATTTTATTTATTTATTTCACAGACAGAGATCACAAGTAGGCAGAGAGGCAGGCAGAGAGAGAGAAGGAAGCAGTCTCCTCACCCAGCAGAGAGCCGGATGTGAGGCTGGATCCCAGGACCCTGGGATCATGACCAGAGCTGAAGGCAGAGGCCTTAACCCACTGAGCCACCCAGGCGCCCCTACTTAATTTTTGTCTTAAAACCAGCCAAACTGAATCACGCACCATTCCCCGAAACACCTCACGCCCCATCCCACCGCACCGCATCTCTGTATGTTCAAATCCTGCCCAGTTTCTAGTCTTTGGCCAGGGTCATTCCTTCTGTGACTTTTCCCAGGCTCTGGGACGATGTGTGATCTTAGACTCTGGCGCATCACGATATCAGTTAGCTCTGCTCTTGTGACACTGGAAGTTTCAAATCTGCCCTTTGTTATAATTCCTTATGTGTCTGGGTCTTGTATAAATCCATTAGTCATCTGCTTTTAGTGTATTTATATTATGCTCTATAGCACCAAGCAATGTATGGAATACAATAGAAACTTATCAAACATTTCTTTGCATCTAATTTGTTAATGTCTATGAATGTGTCAAAATCACTGGAGTGAGGATCAACTATTTAAAATCAAGTAAATTGGGGGTGCCTGCGTGTGTCAGTCAGTTAAGTATATGACTTTGGCTCAGATCATGATCTCAGTGTCCTGAGATCCAGCCCTGCATTGGATTCACCCTCAGCAGGGAGTCTTCTTGTCCCTTTCCCTCTCCCCCCTCTCCTCCCACTTGTGCTCCTGTGATTGTGCTCTCTCTTTTTCTCTCTCAAATAAAATAAATAATTAAATAAAGTGAACTATAACGAGGATTAATTTTTCCTATAATCAAAATAAACTCACTTACGTAGTAAACCCTAAAACATTACTGCTCAGTTTTTATTATACACTGAAAAAATCTGGAAAAATAAAAAGTCCAAATGATAAGTTCATTATGTCATTTATGCCAGGATTTCTGAGGAGAAGACTGCTATTACAAATCATCACTGAAATCTCGAGTTAATAAATATTAAGGGCCCCTGGGTTCCAATGTCAGCATCACATATATGAGGTAAAGATAAAAGATGGAAGGATGGGAAAAATGGGTTAAGGGGCTCAGAGGTCAATTTAAAAATTTAAAGAAGGGAACACACATTCAGAAATTATATATTTTATATATACATAAAGTATTATATTATTAATTATAGTATTATTTATTAGTAATAAATAATATATTATAATAAATAATATACAAATAAATTAATACACTGATTATTTAATTATATATTTATAATATAGTACATTAAATATATAGTATATTTTATAGACCATGTAATATACAGTATATTCGAGAAAAGAGTATGAGATGGACAGGAAAGAATGCGAAACTGACTGAACATGGCAGGCCTTTTTCCAAGGCCGAGGCTTTAGTTGCAGAGTCAGTGGTTAAAGGAGACAACACTAGATATTTGGTTAACTGTTCCTGGAAGGAAATAGCCATTGTCTCCTCAACACTGTGAAGAGAAAACCACCACGATTGGCAATGGGCGCTTCAGGAAGATTTCTCTGGAGTTGAGTTTTCAGATGTTGGTATTCCCGGACATGACAGAGGAACACTAAGGCACTAGGGAAGAGCCCAGTTTCTGGAGCTGAATGGTCTAGATTCGACTCCTGGTTCCAAACCACCTGGGAATGCTTGGCCAAGTTACTTAACCTCTCTGCGCATAATGTCTTCATTTGTAGAACGGGAAGATTGTGATGAGGATCAAATCAATTTTTCCAGGTAAAAACTTAATAGTATCTGGCACACAGCCCCATGCTGGTTGTTAGTATGCAGCCAGTGACAACGAGCCAGAAGTTACATTTAACTATGTGTGTTTAGGACACCGGTTGTTGCAAAAGCAAACTCAGTTAGCACGTAGGTGACAAGGTACGTAGGCCCACAGGACCTATTCCTCACCTCAGTCCTGACCTTCTGGAGCTTTGCTAGTAACTAAAAGACTCTTGGCAAACAGAATGTTAAATATTTTCTTGATTTCAAAATGTGTTCAATGCCATAGGCATGAGGCAAAGTCCTGATAGTTCTAGTCTAAGTGATGGTGAAAGAAAGAGGCAAAAAGAAGGAAACGCATGTTTTCACCACGTTCCACCGGAAGGTAAACTTTATGAAGGTAGGAATTTTTTTCTGTTCTATTTGGTCACTGGTGGGTCACAAGCTCCCAGAACTACGCCTTGTACCCAGCAGATACCCACTAAAACCGACTGAATGAATGAATGTTGTAAGTGGTTCCAAGTACCTTCCAGTTCTACACCTTCAAAAAAGCAAAAATAAAAAAA